>ARYC01001148.1:0-30605 GCA_000711775.1 Oxytricha trifallax | reverse complement strand
AAAAAAATAAAGGATTTTAAATTATTATAATTATGTTTGCTATTAAAAATTTGAGTTTTAATTTTTTGTATTAATTAAGATTTTCATTTTGTCTACCATTTTTAGTAAAAAATATTAAAAGTAATCAGACAGAAGAAAATTCTAAACATAAAAATTAGAAAAATATAATATTTATTTTATTAATTAGAATGAAATATATTTATGTTAGCTATTAGAATATTTTTAAAATAGTACGTTTGATTTTGATTAATTAAGTCAAGACATAATTGACATGATTGAAAATTTTAAAATTCTTACATATTAATTTGTAAAGATTTTGGGGTAAATAGATTGATTTAATTAATCTGAAAAGTAATACTTAATAATGAATATTAGGAAAAAAATCAAGTTTATGCATGCAAAGTATAAAAATTATGAAAACAAATATATACAAATTAAAGTATTATTTAGTGTTTAGATTACACATTAATAAAGCTATAAATGCATAGATAGTGAGGTCAAGTAGTTTAAAAAATAATTATTATAAAATAAAAACCTGGCCGCTCTCGACATCACCGGGCGTTCTCAATGTCACCTGGGCGCTCTGGACGTCACCAGACTTTGTGGAGCGTCAGCTGGGCGCTCTCGTCTTCATCAGGGCGTTGTTACGTCAATACCCTAAATAATTTAAAAATAATAAAAATCAGAATAATAACAAACCTAACAAAAAAATGTATAAAAATTACAATTAAAAAGTAAAATTTGTTTTTAAAAGTGGTCAATATCGAGGCGATAAATAATATATATATGAGAATGAATAGATCAAAGGTGAGAGTAAAACTGAAATATAATTACTAATTTTCGATGCTCATTTAGAATCAAAGTTCCTAATAATCGAAAATATATCAATTTAAATTATTTAAGATAAATATATGAATAGGAAGAAATAATAAAGATATAAATGACTGAGAAAATTAATCTTAAATTATATTAATAACAAGACTTTATAAACCAGTTTATGCAATTCAATTTGTATCAATCAGCCTTGGTATTAATTGGCACATTTATTTTTTATTGGATATTCTTACTCATACTATATTCTCTGGCCTGTTCCCTGAACTCTTTAGTTGGTAATTCATCAGTTAACATATATAATGAGTATTTAATATGTAATCTAATGGTTAAATTCACTGCGAATGTCTATAAAAAGATACAATGAATAAGAAAAATTAAATTTGAGGTATAAAAAACCTTAATATTCTATTACAAAAATTAAGCTTATAACTTTACTCTATGTTTAACTTCTTAAAGTTTTAATTGTACAGGTTAAATTTCCTAAAATAAATTGGAAATTTCTCCTTTTATAATCATTAGTTTCCTGTATTTACTACGCAGCAGTGTATCTTCCAAGACTTTGTTGTATAACATGCACTCAATCATTTAATGAAAACAGTAAATTCAGGAATTATAACTTGTTCAGAACTTATATAAGATTGTATTTCTAAGCTTAGTATTATTCGGTTGTTGACAACGCTTACAACTGTTTTTATGAAGAGTTTTTATGCGATATCGCTTTAATTAAACTATTCTAGACTACCTTGAATGATAAAGCGAACCTTTATGAAATCTCAAAAGCAATAATGTCTTGAATTCCATAATTATTGAACTTTAATATATTTTACATAGTATTTAATTAGTTTAATACACTAATATTCTGCATTTAAAATGTCAACACTACTTTATGTAGTAATTTCGTCTTTAAGATATTTTCTTTTGAAAAACTCGTTTATACTTTCCAGCACAATTTATCTTTGTTTTTTCATTGCTAGAATCAATATAGGTATTCACAATGAATGTATTTACATTTATACAATCCCATATATTTAAAATTTTACGATGAATAACTTCTATATATCCATTCCATTATATCTGAAATATGGAAATAGTAATATTCTTGTTGGATTCCTTGAATACAATAGTGAATATATTAACTTAATAAGTTATATATAATATCTATTCTTCAAAGAATCTTGAATAATGTAAAATCTTCCTTTAAAATGAATATATTATACATTGTTTTTAAAGTAATTGCCAAGCTTTTAAGTAAAATAATTAGAAATTGTATTTGATTAAATTGTTTCATAGTTAAATACTATAGGTATTAAAATATGGATACAACATCACGTTCAAGATGTAAAGATTAAATTATTTTAAAGCTATAATTCCTTTGATCAATTATATAAAATCATGCATAAAAACTGAGTAAGATAAGTAAGGGCCAATCAAATAAGATACAATAAGCTGAAAATCTAGCTTTATAGAGCATGGTAAAATGTCAAATCAAATAAAATACGATAAGAATAAGGATGATAAAGAAGAAAAACATACTTAAAAAGAGTGATTCAAATGGAAAGTAACAACTTACTGAATACATTATAAAATAGGATAGATAAAAGCTCTAAAAAAAGTATGTAAAAAATAGGGAGAAGGTAAAATAATTTAAAATGCAAGGATATTATAAACAAACACATTATTATTGTATATTTATCACCATAATTTTTAATCTATGATATGAAGTGTCACTTTTTAACAAGTAATTCTTTGACTGAATGTCAAATTAATCTTGGAATATAATTGCTCTTATATGGGATGATGTGCATAATATATTATATTTTATTTGGCTTAATAATCTTTATAACTACTCTACTCGTTCATTCATGTGAGGTCTGAAGTGCACATTGTAAGTCTTAGAATAGTATGTGTTGTAGGGGTTGTAAACATTCTCTTTAAGTGTTCCATAAAATAGTTTTCTTTCTGTATCGTATTTGCGCTGAGTGAGAAGAGAAGTCTGAACCATGCATTCCAGGCATTCTTCTTACTATGCTCAATTCTTCGTCTCTTGTAGTATAGTTTGTAGTACCATATTATCGTTGTCATTGAGTCCTACTTGAGTGACCATAGCTTGGAATGATTTTAGGTCTGGTTTTTAGCACTCAAATTAAGTATTGTTAGCACACTCACAATATTGCATAATTAGGTTATCTATTCTTGACATTATCTTTTGAATTCAAGTATTTCATTATTTCAAATAAAGCAAAAGGCGAATATTCACCTGGGGAGGGCAATGGCATCACGATATTCTTCATAAAATTATCTACAGAGATGGAACCACCTAGTCAAATAAATGCCACAGAGGCCGAGATAATCGAAGAACAATTTTTGGACGACTACCCTATGGCATTGATCGAGGACTTTCTGCACATTTCCTAAATGTATTTATGATGCTGATGATTTAAGCTAATGTATTTCGTACAAATCTCTATAGGCTGCTGCGTTTTTTCTATATGGCCAGTGAGCTTTCCCTCTCTATGCATTCACATGCCCTAGGGGATTCCCATGCTGTCTCTTAATAAGAGATTATGGCTTTGATTTCTGTAATGGCAGATGTCAAACTATGGATTCCCGTGGCCCCTATATTGCATTGTGCCACGCCGGCTTCATAGCTTTTAAACAGCTCTAAATCATTCGTGGGCCATCTTTTAACATGTAATGTACCAGTGTAAGAAAGAGCATCAGATTGTGAGTAACCCTTATTTTGACCACCATCCAAGAAAACAGCAATTCAAAAGCCTCTCTATCATTACTGCTTATTCATTCATTGCGTTTATAGTAGCAGTCTCAGCTATGATGTAGATGCCATTGCAAAAAAGACTATTTGAAATACGCAAACGTAAATCTTCCACAGCCCAAAGTGTAACAAGTATTGCCATTATTGCTAGAAGTCTCACTTGATTGTTGGACCATTTGGCGCTCTATGGTAGCATTGCGAAGTTGACTAATTATGATAAATAAAAAGAAAAATAGAAGATTATAGAAATTTGATTTGTATTAAAATTAATGCTTTTAATGGCGACGCTGGTGGAGCAGTTTCAATTACTATAAATGTAAGTTACAAAAAATTTACCTAAAGTTTTTATTTTTAAAGGTCTTACCTGGTAAGAGCAGTGACTGACTTTAGCTTAGACTTCGCAAAGAAACAGAAAGGAACAGGAATGGCGTGATGAAAATTAGTAATGGTGATATGTATAGTGATGAATATAAGAATGGCAAAGCTGTTTCAGTTGTTCTTCTTCCATTTTGTTTAAAAAGTATTCATTTTAATATTAATCAAATAGTTATAGTCTTCGATTTTTCTTTTTATTTATCATAAATGTAATGGTGTTACAGTTAAAGGCAGTGAAGTCTATGTTCACAATATTCTCTTGCCATACACTACTGCCTGTTGAAGGACACTTTTACTAGTCATGGTTGAGTGGCAGCCACACTGAGATGACCCGGGATGGATGTGTACTTCTTATCACCTTGCATTTGTATGCTTAGGTAGTGAGGTCGCCATATATAGCTGTTTGTAATGTAATTTAACTAGGGAAAAAAACTTAAACATTAATGATTAAAATTGGTAATTTTTTAATTTTAGATTAAGACCGTATTTAGAAGTTTATTTATTTATATTTATTACAATTGTTAATTTCTTAAAAGCTACAAAAAGTTTTCTAATAATAAATAAAAATAAAATCACCCAATCGCTCACAAATTATACATTTATAAAAAAATAAAATCTATTACATTCATAGCAAAAATATCAGTTAAAATAATGCTTTATAATAAAGTTAATCTAGTTATATCTATATACACAAAGGTTTAATACTTACCTTTATATTAAATTAACAACTACTTTCAAGGTTACAACGATAATTTTATTCAAAAATTAATTTTTTAATTTATGGATTTTTTATAATTTTTCCTTGATATATGGCATTATATTACTTCATAGCTATACTTTTATAATATTTGAAAATCCTATTTGTTAACAAATATATCCAAACAAGTTTTTCATTTAACAAGAAAAAATAAATACTTCATTAAACAGGAAGGAAATATTACTTAAATTACCCATCAATATAAACAACAAGTTAATTACTATTTGCTAATATAAATTATAAACATAAATTCACTCTATAACTGTCATAACTATATTACAAGCAATACAACTAAAAAAATAATAACTTATAAGTCCATTTTTTGCATTATTTCTAGCAGTAACTTCGTTTAAAATCTTTATGTAACATTTGTAATATATTATTATTCTGGCTTAAGCCCCAGAATTAATTCGTAAAGCTTTAAATATATATATATATATATTATTATTTAATTTTAAATGATAACTTAAAACTATACCCACAAATAAAGTAAAATAAGAGTTAAAAGATCTGCCTAAATTAAGATGCAGTATACCTACTCCACGATGAAAAGAATGCAAGCAAAATTCTGATGAAAATTACTCGCACTTAAAAGGGAATAAGAGCAGGGAATTTATGAGGCAAAGACTACTCAATCTTGCAGTCCTTTCAGTCAGTTCGTGTGTATCACCATCAAAAGTAGTGATTTTGTTTTATACACTAATTACGATAATATAAGCTGTTTTATAAGTTCTAACACTCTTATATACATTATTTAATTAAGAATTAGTCAAGTGGGTTTAAAAATTGAAACATAAATCCTATCAGAATTAATATGAAGTCTAAATAAGTATATTAATTGTTAGTAAAATAAAAAACAATATCTGTGAAGGATCAAAACTATATAGCAGCCTATAGCATATGATGCTTATGTTGTAGCAAATACAAATATTAATGTTGTTTCAATAGCTTTCCATTTTAAATTGCCTGCCAAATCAATATCTCTATTATTTATATCCAAGATACCATATAATCTAAGGAATTTCATTTTTATTTTTGATTAATTAATTAATTTTATTTTAAATAGAGTATAATATACTCAATAAATAAGCACTGTTAAATTAGGAATTGTTAATTATGAGCAGCTGTTCTATATCAATATCAATCTATGAAATGGAAAACTGTTGCTCATTTATAATATTTCAAGAACCAATTACCCTGTATTGAAAGAATTAAATGCATTTTAATTTAAAGCTTGGTATTATATCAATATCTACCATAGATTGATTGATTAAATCATATTAATCAAATAATAACCAATTAAAAGTAATAGAAACTATTAATTAGTTATCAATAAACACAATAGAAAGATATAAAATTAATGGTTTATTGCCAAAAGACTTACTTGTTTAGTTAATGATATGAATATATTTAACTTTACTATGTTTAATTCATAAGGATTAGCATCATCAACACTTCTGCCAATCATTAAATGGCCTTAATTCAATGTTTGTCATTAACTTTTGATTTTGCTAGGATTGCAATATTGCTAATTAATCAAAATCTCATTTTAAAACAAAAATGTTATTTTTAATTTTTAAGTTTTTCATGAAATTTCAAGAATTTTATAAATAAATTACTACCTAAATTTAATAAAATGTTTTAAATGAGATTATTCTCATTAAATTAATCTTATCTTTTGACATCCTACTCTTGAACAGAATTGTTGCTATATTATCCATTTATATATGGATATTTATAGTTTTTTATAATAATACTGAATATAACATTGAATATAAAGTTATATATAAAGTTAAGTATAGTTTATGTTGATAAAATGTTCAAACTCATATCAATACAATTGCAAATGTTGTGTATAATGTAGTTTATCCCCCTTGTTATTTTATATATAATAATAATTATTAAAACTAAATCACTATCTAATTCTTTGTGGACTTCTGTAAAATCACTTATTTATATTTGTCAATTGGTCACATAGTTCAAGACAATCTTCAGATTTTTGACGCTTGAAATAATTATTGATAAAATCGTATTGTTATAGCTTTAAAATGTATGACATTATTAATTGAACTACTAAATATACTTTCTTGTTTCTTTGAGAAGGCTCTTGTTTCATTTGCTCATAATTATTTTTAATTAATATTTTACTAATGTCTTCAAAAGAGCAGTTTTATATGAATTGCTACTGCTATGAATTAATCGCATATAAAATCAGTAAATTATTGATCATATCGTTTAATATTATCAATTTTCACTAAGCAGAACTTAATATGATTGAATCCTGTATCATACAGTAGTTATTATTAATTCATAATTTCCTGATTCAATGATAAGTGGAACTGTTCTTACCTTTTGTAGTAAATTAGAACACAGTTTCATTTATTCGATGTGGTCAGCTATCACTCAGATTTCTTCGGAAATAATCTAAGTTTGAATAAAGACTTCTTGTGTGTTAACAAGATTAAGATATTCTTTTGATTAAATAATGATCTATGCGAACGGGTCTTTCTCCTCTATATCCTAATCTATAATCTCTGCATTAATCTATTTATTTACTAATAGATTATACTATTTTAAATTAATAGAAGTCTCTCATATATGGGGGTGCCAAAACACACTTGCTTTGTCTATATTAAATCTTAAATCAAGTAATCAACAAGAGACGTTTACCTGTTAGGCTGTCTAAACTTCGTAAGCTGCCAATATAACTTTGAGTTAATTTTATTAATGTAACATATACTATAATAAAATTAAGTTTTCCTCGATTCTCTTTGAAAATTTGTATTTGTGAATATAGGAAAGTCTTTGAACTCAAGATCTAACTGTCGAACACTTTGTTTTATATAACAATGACATACTTAAACATTACTAACAGGCTTTAACCAATTACATCTTTGGGCAAATAACAACTGTCGACAAGAGTATACTATTATAAGTAGGTTTGCTGTAACTGTTGCTAGGTGAAAAAATAGTTTGCTTAGTTGGTCTTTGAAAATTACTATTTCGCTAATCTTTGTATGAGTATGTTAAGATGATGACTCATTCAAATTTATTAGGCAGGACTTTATTTATTATTTTCTTTATTTAATATGGACTCTTTAATTAATCTAAGTTCCTTTACTTTCTGAAGATTAAATTAGTACATAGCTCATTAATGTTTAGTTCTATACCAATGTCATGCCTCTTAAATTACAAAGAACCTTTATTTATGGTACATTGATAAATAAAATTAAAAATTGAAACATATGATGATGTTACTTGAAAAACTGGTTATTCATTAAAATATGCAAGTTAATAAAGAATATATCTGAGGTATTTATGTTTCGTCAATACTTGGAAGCAGGAGAAACAGCGTAACTAAAACTAAAAACTTGTGAGGCAATGAGTTCCAAAGTTATCAGTAAATAATTAGATGGGTAGATTATAGAGAATATAATAATGATTATTAAGATAACAAAGCCATTTCTAGATAAATTTATCTTTATTGAAAATTCCAATACTAATTCATTGAATCTATATAGTAATTAATTTATCAACTTATAGTTTTATCTTTCATATAAATCTAATATGAGTATAATGCCCTTAGCGTTGGGATAATCTTAAAAATTGTTATCCTTGATCTCTTTGTCCCATAATTGTCATCAAATTGTGGTATTCTTAAGGATAGTCTTGGATAATACTTACTCTGGTAAAGTAAGTCTAGATTTAAAATCGTATTATCAAAATTAAAATGAACAGATGAGCACATCCCCTTACAACGAAATGGTATTGGTATTTCTGAGCGTAATGTTCGAATAATATAATGTTATAAAAATGTAAAAACTCAACAAGACAATAATTCTAATGCTCTTAGAATATTGACAAAAGCTCTGTATATTTCATTATTTAAATGTGGTAGCTATTATCAATGTCTCCTATAACTTTATATTATACAATTCAATCATTATATTTATATTTTAATATATAATCAAAACTTAATTTCATTTATTAGATCATTGTTCTTTATTTAAATTTATATCAACCATATTTAAGGTATAATATGTTTAATATTGATCGTTGATTTTTATGTTTGAGTATATACATTTATTTATTTGTGTTTGTTAAATTTTCTTTGTAATTAATGATTTAAATATTGATAAATTGAGATTACTATTTGAATTAAACTTTTATTCTTAATTTAATTTGGAGGGGAGGACTAATCTTTAATCAACATTTTATTTTGATGTGTAAATGATTGTGTTGATTTACTTATGATTTAAAACTAATTGATTAAAGATTTAATGAACTTTAAATTTAGGTGTTAACTTAAGTTTATCAAATATTTAAAACTTATATGCCAATTAAGTTTCAATTAATCTTAATATTTTTGAAATAAACTGAAATTAAATTATAAATTAATCAAATATATTAAAAAATGGAAAAATGACTGATCAGTATCCTCTGTGTCATTCAACATTAATGTAAGTTACAAAAAACATATCTAACATTTTATTTTTACAGGTGTTGCACCTGACAAGACTGAAGGCGTCAACCAAGAGGAAGTTCAAGAAGTCACAGAGAGAAGGGCACAAGAGGAGTATGGCGATGAATATTACGATGAGGAGGAAGAAGACGAAGAAGATGAAACGTTTTTTTGTAGATTTACATTTACTATTGTTACTATTACTAATGCTATTATTATTGATTAATTTAGTAATTCACTTTATTTTCTATAAAAAACATCATGAATATTAAATATCTTTATAATTATCTCGCTTTAGGCTGTAAACATACAGGATTATACATTTTGGTTATTATTTGAGAACACTATATTTGAAAGCCTATGTCTATTCAATAAACTAAAACAACTCAATTAAACCAACATTCCCTTCTTTTAAAAGCCTTCAAAAAAAAATTAATTATAATAGTACCAATAACAACTAATATGCACAAAAGTTATGGATGCTTACATATATTGATTACTGGAATATTTAAAATATTATTATAGCTATAATTAATATTAACATTAATTTTTAATATATTTAATATAAAATGAATATAAACTGAAGAGGGAGTGGACAAAATGATTTTTTAAGATACCTGACTACAATAGAATGTGAAAATAGTAATGGCAAAATGAGACCCCAGTAGAAATGTGTAAAAGCTATAAAGTGAAATTGTTAAATTATGAAGATAGAGATGAATGTGATAGACTTATGGATACTGCAGCTGCTGTTTGTTATATTCTATAAAGGGCATGACGTTTAAAAAAGTAAGTTCCAAAAAGATTTAGTATATATCCTAAAGGAATTTCAAGAGGAGCCACCTCTCCTTCTAGAAGATTTATCCTCCGTAAAAAAGCTATTTAATATATACAAACTTTTTTTGTTAAAAATCTAGAAAGACTTACCATTATTCTTTTAGGAATTGTAAAGTTAAAACTAACTGGACTTCATAGATTAATATTTAATTTTGCGATAGTTGGTATATTAATCTTATGAATATTTATTAATTTATTTATTATTTTATTAATAATAATTATCTTACATGATTATGCAAATGAGTATATCTTAGTTGATACAACTTGACTTGAGTCTTCCTTTCATGATGGAAACTTGCATTATTTGGAGTATTTCAATGAGTCTAAGTTGGTTGATAAACTAAAAATAATAGCAACAAGACAAAGTAGAAATAAATTGTTGTTAAATTGGGAAGTTATCTTTGGTAAAAGTACACATCTTGGTAATTTGTCAAGTAGACTCTAATTTAAATAAAATATTGACAATGAAAAAGATTGAGATGTTATCTACTTATAATAGTAATATTTTAAAATAAACTTTTAATTAAGGTAGATCAACTGAATTACATCATTCGCTATTTGATGTTAAATGAACTAAAAATTTAAAGTATGGTCCTCATCTTTCATTAGATTAAATTTTGAAATACAACCAGAATTATTACCAAAGAATACAATAAACTTGTATGGCTAACTACAACAATAAATATATAAATGAGACGATAATCAAATATTAAATCTAATTGGCTAAATTTTAGAAATTGATTGGATCTCAGTCGGCGTTTGTTTAACTATATGATCATTGTTTTATTAACTTACTACATTTTGCTTTCATTTTGATTTAATAACACTTTAGCATCTTAATATTGAATTATTATTAAGTAATCAAGTAGAATACCTATTAATTTTATAAATAAGTTAAATGATATTTCAAAATAGCATCCATATAGAGTCTCGGGTAGCTCATCTAAGTGTGGGAAGCTACTGATCTTAGTTCATTGAGTTCCTCTTTCAAACTTGATACCTCAGGAGATGCCTAGATAAGTACTCTTGGAGATATCAGTGCTTGCAGTAATGGAAGTCTATTTGACATTTAATTTTTGTTGTGTGGTTGTTGTAAATTTCTAGTATTCTGTTATTTATTTATTCACTTTATTCAGATACCCATTATTATGTTATGGTATCCACATATTCTCAATTTATTTTATATTTTCATAAATACCTGCTAATTTACTCAACACTATTACTAATGTTCATCTCTATAAATATTTAATTTGTTATGTATTTTGTTGTGACCTTACCACTTATCTTCGACCCCTATTTCTCTATTAGAATTTATATTTTTATATGGATACTTATAGTCATTTTAATTGATGTCCTCTTCCAGTTAATAAATGGGCTATAAAAATATAAAATGCTATACCAAGTCAGAGGATAGTTACAGTGTAAGTATAAATAATTATTTAATGAAATTAAGCAGTTGACAATGTTAATGTTTTGTATATAATTTTTGATGACAATATTACTTGAAATGCTATCTAACTTTGTTAATTTAGACAATTTAATAAGCCAGTTAGCATAGTTATACTTACAGTATGAATAAATTAATCAGTTAAAAACAATTCAGAGAACTAAAAATTATTTCATTATCAAGCTCGTGAAGATATCATGATAGTTTCTCTTGGGTAATGACTTCAGCGGTGACCGCTAAAAAATATTTTTTAAATGTTTTTTAATGTTCTTAAAATCAATAAATTCACAGGTAGCATGTTTTAATCATTACCTTTCCAAGGAATCTTTATCAAAGTAGACCAGTTTATCTTTCCACATTAACATCATAAATACATTTAATTTTTAATAAATACTATTATTTTTTTAATTATAATTTATGTTTATTTAACTTTAATTTTCTGTTTTCATGACTGGCATTTTTCAGAGTTCCAAATTTCATTTAGTTATCCTATCTATTTGCTAACATTCTAAAATGATTTTTAAGTTATAATAGCTGCTAGTCATGAAAACATTAAATAAATCTATGAAGTTGAAATTAAATAAACATAAAATATAACAAATAATTTAATAATATTTATTTAAAATTAAATGAAGAAAGTTTCACTGATCCTTGGAATGGTCATTAGAGATCTATTTAGTGATTAAAAGTGGTACCTAGTAGATGCATTTATTGATTTAAAAAAATATTTAGCGGACTCATTGTAGGGGCCATTACCCTAACTCTTGTAAACTATTTAAGGTATTACTTGAGATGTTGTTATGTGTTGCTGGTGACATAGCATTTGAAATCATTTTTTACATAATATGTGTTGGCAATAGTAGATCTGATTCTCGTCTTAAAACACAATATTTTCTAAATTAACTATTTTTAATAACAAAACTTAAAATATTTTAGCAAAAATTCTATAAGTGTGTTGTACCTTTGAGTAACAGACAGCTTTTATAAGTAAGATAGTTTTTCTTGAAAATTATTAAGGTAAATGAAGTTTCAGGCATGTGAGAGCCAGATGAAGGTGCCAAAAAGGAAATTGATTTAAGAATGATATTTCAATGACTCTTATCAAATACCTATAATAGTAAATGTATCTATAATAGCATACTAATTGAGATTTAAATACAAAAGCTATTAACTGAATGTTGGAATTGCATTAAATTTCTTTAAATTAAATAAATATATATATACTAAAACAGTTTATTATGTAGATATGAATATTTTTGATAATATCAACTGAAGTTATTAAAATTTTAAATTTTAATTTTAATAATAAATTTAATATTGAAAAGAAACATGCTGTTACTGAAGTTAATACCAAATAAAAAA
Source organism: Oxytricha trifallax (assembly GCA_000711775.1). Taxonomy (NCBI): domain Eukaryota; phylum Ciliophora; class Spirotrichea; order Sporadotrichida; family Oxytrichidae; genus Oxytricha; species Oxytricha trifallax. The sequence goes on along the minus strand of ARYC01001148.1, from coordinate 17,758 downwards.
TGGAGATTCCAGGAGAAAAATTACTACCTCTAAGAAGGAAGGATAAAAATTATATCAATTTGATGATGATAGAATCAACCTCTATTCGGTTAAGAATTTCATTGAGAAGTCTTAATCACCTAATTAATTATAGATAAAATAAATCTATTATTTATAGTAATATTTATTATGAGAGAAATTTAATAAACATTATTATCATGCTATATAATTGAGGTAATTCAATGAGATATTAATTGAATAATTGCCATAATAAAACTGTAGATTATCTAGTTATTAGAAATAAGATTTTAATACTTGAATTTGAAGATCCTGAAAAATACACAGTTAGTGTGATATAACAGTTTAACACAAATTAATAGAAATATTTCATTATTTATATTTGTAATCAATAGAACAAAAAGCAAGATCAGTAGGACTAAACCAAGCAATAAAGTAGCTATAATAGTAATGAATCTGTTCAAATAGAATTCATTAGATCTCTATGTAATTTATTAAACAAATTTACACATGTTAGTGATTGTTTGAATTAAGTTTATTTTTATTTCTTCCCACTATAAGTGTGAAATAACCCAATATCTGATTAATTGATAAGTAATGATTATGAAGGGAATAATCACTGGATTTAAGTAATTTAATAATATCATAAATTCATAGGTAATAATTACAGTTCTTAGTTATTTAATCACTTGATTAATTTTAATTTTATAATGTATTGAATTTGTTGATTCCAATCACAGCACCAATATTTATTATTTTCATTTATTATTTAATAATTTCATCAAAAATTTGACTAATATTCGGTGAATTAGACTTCAACAAAGAAATCTATTAGTGAACAAATTAAACTATAATTATTTATGTGTTTAATTATTCAATAAAAAAGGAAGATAATAAACACTGAGAAAAAGTCATCCAGATAATCAATTAGACAACAAAATAATTTCAAAATTTGATTTTTGATAGTCTCATCAGCACTATCTAATGGCTAATAAGCTGAAAACCCATTTCTTGGATAAACTACTGCATTTCTTAAAAAGTTTATAGTAATGGTATTTAGACGAAGGACTGATTCTTCTCAGCAAAACTTAGACAACAAATTTTAATATAAATAATCTCATTTCATTATTTATCTAATTTAAAAATTATAAATGATCTTGTATATATCAAAGAATTGCAGTAGATGCTTCAGAGATTGTAACAGCAATAGATAATATTAAAACGCAAATCTTACAATTTGAGATTCCTCGCATCTTTCAGTAATTCTTCTGTTAAGCTTAGATTTCACAAGCAGCATGCTTCTAAGGATAATTTATTCAATGAACAAAAATATATGCTATTAGGCTTATTGAAGGTGGTAGTTTATACTAAATATTATTATATTATTAAATTTATGATGAATTATAACTTCTGTATGCGAAATATTTAATTTAAAAATAAAAATATCTATTATTAAATAGTTAAAATAGCTACTAGAATTATTGGAATTGAATTAGAGTTTGTTTTTATTTAGTTAGAGTGATTATGATTTCTAATTTCCTTCTTACTTTAAATGCTATACTTACTAATAAACCATTATCCTAGAATATCTTATAAAATATTTTAATAGCTAGAAGTTTATTTTTAATATTAACCATTTGTTTCGGCTACTCTTTACTACAGTTGCCAGTTATTACATTTTATAATAAGGAAAGCTATGAATACTAAACTTCATAATCCATTACAATCAAGTAATCATACAAGGCTAAAATAAATGATTGGAGAAATGTTATAGTAGTAAGTAAAACGAAGGGAATGATTCACTCGATGGAGTTAAAGCAAAAATTTTGTGGTAAAACAAGGAGATATCACTTCACTGAATCTCAAGGAATCCTTTCACATAAGCATCTGGTGCAAGTAATGATTCCAATTTAACTAATATTACGAATAATGTCTCTTAGTAGTAATTTATTGAGGCATTAAATGTAGGAGCTACTAATAACTTTAAAGTTTGTTAGTGTATAAAGCATTCCCCCCTATAAAATAATAAAAAAATAGCTTTTTCTAATCTCAATTCTAGCTCTGTCTGATTGTTCTCCTTCTTCGCACCTATAGATGATATTATATTCGGAATTAAGCATTTATAATTACCACTATGTAAAAAACAGTGAATATAGAATAAACTATAGTTATGATTAAATATCACAATCTCTTTCCCAAAGATAATTGAAAAATATTTAAGACTATTTTTTACAGATATAAATGCAGGATATTCCTCAAGCCCAGGGATCTTATTAATTATTGATGAACATTTAAGTAAAAATAATGAATTCATGTTTAAATATAATGCTTTAACAGAGAGCTTAGATATAAATACTTGATAAATGTATAGAAGACATTATTTTATCCAATAAAATCTATAATTTATAGGTTTTTAAAAGCATTAAAGAACAATTACAGACTCATACTAAGAATTAATTTTTTGACTTACTCCTATTGAAAATGATTGAAAAAGGATAGCAAAAATTATAATTTTAATATTGCTAATAGACAAATAAAGAATATCATCTCCCTATAATATGCAGAATTTAAAATACAAGCAAGCATCTGTTTTACCATAAATGAAAGACCTGTTTTATCATAAGTCAAACTCTTTGTAGCTATTAAAGCAAATGCAGAATGATTCAATACTATCGATAATTAATAATTAAAGATCATTATATGGACAAAAAAGTAAAATTAGGGTAGAATTTACAAGTATTCGATTATTTAATACAAATAACTATTAATTCTTGCTAATGATAACTCATTAATAACTCCACCATATTAAGGCAATTAAACTTGTATAGTTGAAGATCCAGTCGTCATCTTATCTTTATTAAGTTTAAGTGTGATATCTTGATTTTGAAGTACATTTATTTAATATTTGTCAAAATTCTTGGAATAAACCCAACTCTATGCTTGTAATGACATAAATATAATTATAAAAGATGATTTGATTTATGCAAATGCTTACATTTTAATTCGCTCAAAAAGATGTTGGCAACTTCTTTATAAATTAAAAAGTTATCTATAAGTTATTTATAGTGGATATATGCAATTCATGCCAAACAAATAAAATTAAAAACATTTTTACTTAGTTTTACTAGCCATTTTCAATAAATCTGCCTCAAAAATTAATTGATTAAGATAAATTTACTGTTGGCAAAGACATTTCTTTTAGAGGTAATTCCTTAAGTTATATTTATTTAAATTGTTAAGGAGATATCAACAGTAACAATTCCTAAGTCTTGAACAGCGCAATTATATGTATTTAACAAAAGATTTTAATTCTATATTTCTGTGTATCAAAAAAATATTGCTGTTTTTGTAAGCAATTTTAAAACAGAGTCAGTTAATTATATTATTTTTTATATTCTTTATTTAATAAAGTATATTACTATATAAGATATTATGTAAGTGACATTTAAATAAAAGAGCAAGTTATTTATTTATTCTTTTGTATTATAATGTAAATTTAATGTAATAATATTTTATATCGATTTGATGTAGATAGCAAGCATGTAGTAGGTTAGATACTTATTAATCATGATGCTAAATCATAAGTTCCTTCACTTTTTTTAAAGCTCTATATACATACTAAAACATAGAAATTTACTCCGTTACTTTTGCTAATTAAGCCCCTGAAAAATTTCTTATTAGTCATAAGTGTTTAAAGCTTTGCTAGATATCACCAAAAGTTTTTTTTCTGGAATGTAAAATGCATTCAAAATGCAAAAAATATTATGGAAAGTAGAAATTGAAGCAAAAGATAATAAACCACTATGAGAGTATTAAAGCATGCTGAATACTTATAGAATATGAACCTTTCTATTCTAAACATTAATAATAAAGGTAATTGGGTTTTATTAAACTACTTTAGCTTTAATTAAAAAATATTACCTTGATTTATCGGACAATTGTTCAAACGAAAAATTAATAAAGCCTAATTTTAATCAAATTTATTCTATAATCTAAGTTGTACTCCATTCATACTTGAATTTGATAATTATAAAGTACATTTATAATTAAAGTTAAATATCTAGGCAGACATTATCAAATTAATCAATTTAGAGTTAAATATAGCTATATATACAATTAATATAAACGGAATTCATATTTTAAATATGTACTCTTATTTAATGCCAAAAATTTTTTAAAGCATTAATTCTATAAGTATATATAAATCAGATTAGTATAGCCTTTATTAAACTTATTATAGTCAGTTATTTGCTAGAAACTGAAATTTATTGCGATCCAGTAATAACTGACATTAAACATTTAATTGGTGAAGCAATAAATAAAAATTAAAATTTTCTAATTTGGAATTTAATTGTTTAGTAAAATTAAAATTTGGAAAATATACAAGGCCTTTTATGTAATAATCATTATATCGTTTATTAGCGTAAATGATTTTTTGATTGATTGTTATATTAATGAATAGAGATATATAATTAAGTCAAATCTCACGACAATAAAAAGTAATTATGCAATCCACTTTACCAATTCAACCAACAAAGAAGTATAGTTTTAATCTTATAATTTAGGTAAATTAAAGCTAACCTCTAATGTTTAACCAGTTATCTCAAGAAACTTATGATATCATATTGTTAGTTATTTAATTGCAAGAATAAATAATTTCAGAATAGTTTGACATCCATAATAAATAAAATTGATATATATATATATATAATGAACTTTGAATAGTGAATTTAGGGCATGCAAAAGTAGAATATTTAACTACATAATAATATCATAAATTTTAGCAATTCAGTAATTCATATTAATCAATATTCAAATGTGGAGACTGTTATAAAATAATCAAAAATGGAGATAATTAGGATTATGATCTTAATTAAATATATCAGCTAAAATCAAACTGTAGCTTATTTGAAAAACATTAAGTGTTTATTTATTTTATTTTAATTAATTAATCAACTATGTAAAAATGGAATTTTCTTTTTTTTCAACTTTTATAATTCATTTGTATTTTAGGGCTTGTCTGTTCATATCGATTGAGAACTTTACATTGAGACTGTTTCTTCTGTGTTTTTTGTCAAAAAAAATTAGATATCTTCAGGGTGTCTTCCTTGAGCTGTCTGCAGGATATCTTCCTAAAAAAAATAAAAAATTTCAAATTTTACAGTAGCAATAATACCAACAGCAACAACACTAGCAATAACAGTAAAATTAGCAGTAATAACAATAATACTAGCAATAATTAATGCACTGTTGAAATTCTAGAGAATTTCAAAAATTAAAAATCGTCATTTTAGAAGTTATCATTATTTTCATCATCAATTTCTTCATCTTCATCACAAGCTCGAAAAAGTATGAAATTTAGAAAAATTGGATTTTTTTGGAAAAATCCCAGTGCATTAATTATTGCTAGTATTATTGTTATTACTGCTAATTTTACTGTTATTGCTATTGTTGTTGCTGTTATTGCTACTGTAAAATTTGAAATTTTTTACTTTTTTTAGGAAGATATCCTGAAGATAGCTTAAGGAAGATACCCTGAAGATATCTAATTTTTTTCTCAAAAAACACACAAGAAACAGTCTCAATGTAAAGTACTCCATCGATATGAACAGACAAGCCCTAAAATAGAAATGAATCGGAAAAGTTAAAAAAAATTCCATTTTTGATAGTTAATTAATTAATTGAAATAAAATAAATAAGCACTTAATCTTTTTTCAAATAAGCTACAGTTTGATTATAGCTGATATATTTAGTTAAGATCATAATCCTAATTATTTTCATTTTTGATTCTTTTATAACCGTCTCCACATTTTGATTATACTATTATATCATGAAGAAATATAAAATAAATTGATTGTTTAAATAGATAAAAAAAGCTAATAAATAATTATAGGTAATATAATTAAAGTGTAATATAACTTTGTGCGATATCCTCTTCTTATATGGAAAAATATAAATATCTATAATTTGATTAAACATTCAGGATTTTGTTGAAATAAAAATGATTATTGATTAATCATACTTATTAATAAGCATAAATATTGGTTTAATATTGATTATTACACTAAATTAAGCATAAAATATCATCTTAATTAACTTATAAGCTAATTTATATTTAATTGATATAAATAATGCCTTAAAATTAATAAAAAATAATAAAGCTACCACAAATACATTGATTTGGTGTTAACACTAGTTTCTTCTTAAGTTTAGCAATTGAATTATCACTTAAAAATATGTGGAAACTATAGAAACACTCTTCAATTTATAGTATTATAAACCAAATTCCTAAGAATTTGACACATTTCAGATGCACATAATCTTCTTCAAGTTACTAAAGATATTGAATTTCATTCCATCAGAATATTTAATATTATAATATTTCTCAAAAGTAGATATTACAAATAATCTATAATTACTTACAATATTAATTCGGATATCTTATATGCTCAAATATTTGAAAGTTTAACTTTGATTTAATTCTCTATTGCTATATTTCAACATGTTTGTTTAAAAATATTTGAAAGATTCTATTAATTACAATGCTTTCATTGCGTTTGAAATTTATGATTATTTTATTTTAAAATTATTTTAAAAAGCTACCTATAGCTTTAATCATCTTATGTATGGTTTGAGAAATAACCTCCCTTAACTAGTATTAACAACTGTTATTTAATATGACCATTATTTTAACGTATTTATGAGAGTTATTTTAATATTACCATTGTATATTAAACTAAATTAAATGTGTGGTTTATTTTCAAAGCTTAGCCTCTCGAATAGATTTGATACTAAGTAAATATGTTCTACATTTGCTTTAACAAGTGGCCAATGAAAAAAATCAATGCTTTGAATGAAGATAAATAAAGACTTGATATTTGAATCTGAGATCTAGCAATTAATTGATTGTTGTTACTATTAGACTTGTATTCCATGTTAGAAAATTGATATACTCCCTAGCAATAGTATTTTACTCTAATTATACTAAAGGTTAAATAATTGTGTATTATTAGACATTATTTATATGGAGAAGCTATCTTAAGAATTAGCTTCAGCCCATAATTCGAGCAGAAAGAATATACTTATAGTAGTCATTAATGAATAAAGTGTCTCAGGCTTTCCTTTTTCCATTTTTATGAACATAATTACTAATAATGATATATGGGATAATATGTGCAAGTATGCAGTTGTAATGACTTCCTCAACTATTATGCTAAATTCTTCTTAACTGATGAAACCTAGCTTATTAATGTTCCAAATAATCCTCTTAAAGTAATGAATAATAGTTTTATTCTGAATTTTATTTTCAATACTTAGCTTCTTAAGTGTGTTTTAGGTTTTATTTATTTATAATTATCAATGTAAAACACACTTTTAATTGAATGATTTTCTTATATTTTACACAGTACTTAGAGTTGAGGTTAAATAAAAATATTCATACATTTGCTCAAGCTTCAATCTTTGAAATCGTTGAAGCTTGAAAATTAATTAAGTTTTATATTAATATAGATTTAAGGACATTAATATCTATTGAAGTTAAGTTTTAAGCATATTTATATTATTTCATCATATAGTTTTAAGTTCCATATGAAATTATAATTAAATCCAAGTGGATTGTTAGGGTGCTTTTAAATAATTCCTTTATAAAAACTATTGGACATAAAGTTTAGAATGTCTTAATAGAACATTATTCTAAATCAATTTAAAGTTATCAGAATTCCATTTGAATTAACGATTATTTATAAATATCAATTAATCATTTTAAAAGGTTGAAGCTTGATGATAAGTACCTATATCATTATTGATCTTGAAATTAAAATTTAATATTTATTTATTAATTTTTAAATATATTCAAAAAATGGAAAGTTAAAGATTTATTTTCCTTACTTCTCCTTCCCCCGCAACTATAATTGTGTATAGCATGGCTTTTTATAATTATGTTAGATTTTGTCTATATTTAAACTATAATTGGGAGGAGAATGAATAATAGCAACAGTAGTCGGAACAATATCAATTAAACAAGACAATCTAAAATAAAAAGTTATCACATTCAAAACCCCAAAACCCTTTCAGTAGTTTGATTGAGTTTTTGATTGATAAAAGTAGACTATTAGTGCATACTTTATTAGGGTTTTAATAGGGTTTATGTAGGGGTTTAATGTTTAAATATTAGTAATTTAAGTGAGTATATGCGAGGTCTGGGGTCAGTTTGTGACAGTAAGTATATAGATTTATTGTTTAAGTTGCGATATGGATGTGATGAATAAAGTGAATAACTCAAACCTGTTCTGAATTATACGTCTATAGCAAGGCTACTCCATAAATCTCCTGCAACTGTGAGGTCTCACTGTATTTTAGCATTGAATTTAAAGAGATAGCAGCTTAATTCTAAGCCTAAAAGACCTCGAAAATTATAGCAGCATCATATTGACTATCTTATTAATGATAAGACTCTTAAATACTGGGCTCATTTCTCTCTAGCCTAGAGGGCTGTGATGTTTCATCGGCCACTTTCCTGAGCTTCACATATCTGCTTAATCGATAGCTAACATATATAAAAATAACGGAATATCTTACAAGACAGTCAATCGCATTAAGAGAGTGATTGACTTTAATGTTCCATTTTATAAGGATAATTTAAATTATATATTCGATTAAATGCAGAGGGCTATTACTAACAATATTAAGTTCATACACGCTGATGAGGCAGTATTCACGTTTAATACCTTCATATCAAGGTCTTGGTATAAAAGATATAGCTACATTGAATTATATGATTAAAAGGTTAAGGTTTAAACTCATGCAATTCTTGGTGGAATAAGCGAAGATAATGGCCTCGAGACTTATGTTATCCACCCTCGCTCAATAAAGACCGAATAATACATAAAGTTCTTATATTAACTCAGAGATAAGTACGCCGACTAAGAGATTATTCTGTTTGTAGATAACTTATCTGTCCATAAAACTAAAGACACAAGGAAGGAATATGAAAGGCTAAACATAACACCTGTATTTAATGTTCCCTACAGTCCTCAGTTCAATGGTATTGAATTATATTGGGGGTTATTGAAAGGTCATTATAAGAAATTGCTACTCTATCACTTGATGCACTACTTAAAGATAGATACAGTAGATTTTATTAAGAGTGCTGCTAAGAGAGTCAGCGATGATAAAGCTAAAGTATGCGCAAGAGAAGAGAGATTTTGTGTATATAAATAAGTTTTCGATTTAAACGAATGAATAAGTTCACATATTAAATTTTCCCGTAAGAGGATTTGGCTTCTCTTTCTTTTCTTCCTCTTAAGGCTTGCTTGGGCCTATGTTTCTTCTCTTAGTGCCAGCTCCCGCATCTATGTTCATCTCTTCTGGTTTTATATATCTTTGAAGAGCCTCTTACTCAATTCATGTTTTACTTGAGACTTTCTCTCTCTGTTTAATTTGCTGCGCTCTTTCATCAAGTATATAGCATTACCAGGTTTTTCTATAAAGTTAGAAGGCTAAGCTTACTTGAGATGAAAGGATGCTTTTGAAGTTCCTAGAGCCATGTGTTACTTATTTTAATACCTTGCTTCTCTTTTTCTTCAGGAGAGATGCTGTATCGTTTCTTGTGAGCTTCTTAAATAACTTCATTTAAGTACTCAGGTTTCAGAGTTAAAAGAACACCAAAGAAGAAGTTTCTCTCTGGCAACTTATTAGAGAGCTGTAGCTTTGAGATGGAAAGTAGAGAGCTACGTCCGGATCACTCATAGCATCGTCATATAGGTTTGTCACTGATATTTCAGGGTAGTTAGGATCTCTATCATCCTAATTTCATTAGACTTAAAAGCTTTTTTCTCTTCACTTAACAATGCTTTTAAGAATGATATTTTTGTTCCCTCCTGTGTTGGCAAGAACAATCCAACTATGGTTAATAAGTTAGTTATAAGTGAAAACTTACCTTGCTATACCAAGTATCTGTAAAGATCTTCCTTACTTCTGAATTTTCCTATTAAATCTTGAGATTAAATTCTCTTCATTGCATCATTCATAGACTCCATCTTGTTTCCAGTTTCTATAAATGTTAATGAAATTTAAAATTATGGATATCCATTCTAAACTTACTAAAATTTTTCTACTAAATAGGGAGATCCACTTGGAGGTCAACCTGAATCAGATAAATAGATAAAGATGGAGGAACTTTCTCCAAGTTTCAAAGTTTGACTTCCATTTTTATCAAACTTTCTCCATTAAATTGCTCCTAATAATAATTAATTTAATTAGGTGGTGCTCCTAATTTCTTTAAAACTTTATTAGGAGGTTAAATTAAAGTTCAAAACCGTATTAGGCGGTGCATTAAAAAAATTAAATTTTAAAATTTCCCCTCCTAAATTTACGAGAACATATTTAGGAGCACCACCTAACTCCCCAAAACACATTTAGGTGCATTTTAATTTATAAAATGGATGAAATAATATATAAATTATCTCAAAATTTTAGAAATATAAAACTAATGTTTCTCAATCTGTTCCCATTAAACCTCTCTAAATCTTTGAGGATATGCTCTTACTTGTATATAAAGGTAGAATTTAAACAGCTTATATAATTATTAATAGTATTTATAAAATGAGCGGCAACTTACTAAGAAAAGCGGCATTACTTGGCATTAGCCAGCAAAAACTTTCCTTCATGAATCAAAAGAAAATTGAGACTTGTGATGCATTTACCTAGTACGAACCTGAAATTCTCTAACCTCAGGTCTCAGACTTTTAATAACAATTTAGTTCTTAAATAGAAATGCAGAGCTAAGAAATTCAATGCGAAGTTCCAATAAAAATGGTTGAAGAGGAGGAAGAGAAAAAAGAAATTAAAGCATTAAATTTATGTGAAGAGTGTGAGAAGAACTTTACTTATAAATCTGCTCTTAAGCGTCATATCTTAGAGTAGCATTCTAACAAGCCAAAGCTCTATCTTAAGCATGATAAGATAGATGGAAAATATTTTTGCCCTTATTGCAATAAGCATTATAACCATTCAAGGGATTTAAAATTTCACCTATAAAACTCTCATGGCAAGAAGTTTGAAGTCATAGATCCTGAGACTGGTGAGGTCTTCCTTCAAAAAAGAAAGCTAAGAGACCCTTTAGAATCCTTGGAACAAAGAGTTAAGAAAGAAAATAAGCTTATTAAAGTAGTTAGAAACCTCCCAGCTTCTGAGATAGTGAAAATCACTCTGAAGATACAAGCACTAAAGTTTCCTATTTTAAATGTAATTGACCTTAAAGAATGTAAGGAAAGTTATCTTATACTTGAGGACAAGTTTGAGAAAAGGTTCATTATTGATAAGCAGTTCTCATTCAAGTTTTATCCATTCAACTACTTTAAATGCGATGACTAGTATCAAATGGAATTTGTCAATGAGTACTAAGCTCTTACTAAAGCAAGGGATAGACAGTGGAGATTTATAATTAAGCTCTATGCAATACTCTTGCTCAAGATCATGTTGCTTTTCGCCTCCCTTTATATTAAATGACTTTAAGAGACTACATTTAAGATTAAAGAGTTCCGAAGTAGCTACCTCTTATTTTTACAAATGTTTGCATAGGCATAGAAGAGCTGCACACTTTAGGGTATGTTCATAGAGACTTGAAGCCTGAGAATTTTATGCTTGACTTTTCATCTCTCAGAGTAGTAATAATTGATTTCAATAGATCATAAAGAGTTGAAGCTTTAGGACTTGGCAACGTTTATGGTACTTCTGGATATTTTCCAGAAAGGGTGGACTGGAGAGATGGTGATATTAAGTGGGATGTATGGGCTCTAGCAGCAATTATTGCTGAATGCGATATGCAAAGAAATGATTACTATAGCTGTAAGAGAGAGAAAGATTCAAAGCAGAGAATACAGCAATATCTAGACTAGAATATGATAAAAGGTAAAATGAAAGATATGGCTGAGCAGATTATCTTAAGACCAAACCACAGAGCAGAGCAAACAATAGACTAAATGATTTACTGGATAGGAGATATCAAATTTAGAAAATTAGCACATGATGCCAAGGTATTGTTTGAGTGAATAGTAAAAATAAAACCTCTCTAATACACACTACTATAGATTACATTTAAACATTAAACCCCTACATAAACCCTATTAAAACCCTAATAAAGTATGCACTAATAGTCTACTTTTATCAATCAAAAACTCAATCAAACTACTGAAAGGGTTTTGGGGTTTTGATTCCATTATTCTTCGTATTTAACTCCATAATTACGTGTGTATTTTTCTGACAATCTATCAACTGTTCTTTGTTCATATTTTTCGATCAATCTTGGATAACACCCTCGTAAAATAATGAAATATTTTATTAATTTGTTTTTTTTAACATATAATTTCAATGAATAACAGGCATTTTCTGTCCAGATATTTCATAAAATACATAATTTGATTAATTAAAACAGTAAGTTAATTAGCTTATTACAATAAATTTTGTGTAATTTGGACATCAGATACCCTAAAATTTCAGAGATCAATTATAATGACTAGCCTTTAGTTAAAGATGATAGTACAATGATAAAATTTTACTGTAGAAAAGTGCAAGAACTCAAAATACTGCGTCTATAGAGAAAAATTAAAAATAAATAGGATTTCGTTTTATTAATTGCAGTTGAAGTTCAATGATATATAGAAATAAAGCAGTAAAATCAAGCTTAAAATTTGAATAGTAAGCGGCATTTATCTATATTTTAAAAATTAATTTTGCATTTAAAATACTCTTAAATTTCATTGATTTTATTAATATATGTTAATTCTTATAGTTATTATCATGTTGATTATTAAGAAATTATTATTCCACTGTTATATTGCCATTGCTGCTATATATTGCTGTCATTTATCATGATTTTTTTGAATTTGATAATTTTAGAAATAAATATTCAAAACTTATAAATACAATTTAGCTTTTGAAATTATTTATAATTTTTATTTTAGAAATATAGTTTTATATTTGATAGCACAGTATGAATCATTAACCCGCTTCATTTTACTGTCATAATAGTAATTAAGATTATTTTATATTAAAGATTTCTACAATTCACTTATTAAACTCATTTTTTATAATTGTGACTACTATTAATGCCATTTATGCTTCTCGAGCTACAAAGATATCACTTTTAATAAAACATAGTGAAAAATTGAAATATATTTGTGTCTATTATTATAATAGATGCGAGGCTAATCAAATTTCATTTCTCTACGTAGCTTAAGATAATAAATGCAACAAGAAGACTATAGAATGGAATATTTGAAGGAATTCCTGTCGTATTCGTTCATTGTACTTACTCTCGATCCTACCGCTAGTCTTTGCTTAGAAGTCTAATAATCATCAATTTCTGTCATCTGTTATCTTTACAAACAATTACTAAAACCAGTAAACGTTTAAAGGGATGAGGCATACATAACAATAAGTAAATATAGAAGATATTCTTGCCTTGAAATACTTCAAAATGTGATAACTTGATAAAGATATGATAAAATTTAAAGCCTTGAAGAGGTTATTCATCCTCACCACTTGATTAGCAGGGTAAATAAACTGATGAAACAAATGGATCTAGGAAAGTAGAGAGTAGCCAAAGATAAAAAGCCTTTAGCAATTCTACAATCAAGATAATGGGACAAAGATTATCTAAACAATTAGTGTAAAGAATTTTGGACTCATTTTATAAAAAAGAACTGATTAAATAGAACTATATTTATCATTTTATTATGTTTAATGAGTACTCTGATTCAAAATGTCGACTAAGAAAATGTCAAAGCCTGTGTTCAAAGGGTCAATCAATAAAGGAAAAACTATAATTATGATAGAGAAAGTTACTTTGAATTTCTTCTTGCAATCATTCTGAGGAATAAATTATAGAAGTGTTCACTATATCGAATGGTTGCTTTAAACCCCTTGAAGTTGTTTGATTGAGTTTTTTATTTATGAAAGTAGACAATTAGTGCATACTTTATTGGAGTTTTAATAGGGTTTATGTAGGGGTTTAATGTTTAAATATTAATAATTTAAGTGAGTATATCAGCGAGCTTTCAAATATTTTCACACAAACATAAGTTTAGAGTCATGTGGCAGTTCTCTGAATTTTATCTTTCTAAGTTGATGTTTGATTGTTTTTAATGTTTGTTAATTCTCTTAGCTTGGCTTGATAATAGTTGAGTATGCAAGTTCTCTGAGACCTCCATTAATTTTATTTTTATCAAGATATTGTTTGATTCTCTGCTTAGAATCTCTTTCACCCTTGCAGCTAAAGTAATCATTCCTTGGCATATCACTCTCAATTATTATTGCTACAAGTGCCCATATATCCCATGCAGTGTCTCCGTCCCTCCAGGAAATATCCAGGAGTCCCTAATACGTTACCAAGAGCTGAGGCTTATACTCTTTAAGCTCTGTTGAAATCAATTATATAAACTTTAAGAGGTTGAAAGTTCATCATGATATTTTCTGGCTGCAAGTCTCTATGAACGTAACCAATTTTGTGTAGCTCTTCAATGCCCACCAGTATCTGCTACATTATCTAGCTAATTTATCTTTGGCATCTGTTGTCAGATAAAAATTCTCTGTAAGTCATTTCTAGGAGGGGAAGTCTAAATGCTACATGATCTTTTGCTAGTAAGATGGCATCAAGCTGAATTATATGCTCACACTCATAAAACTATGCCCTTTAAAGAGCGTAATACTCATTAGCAAATTCCATCTAGAACTTATCATCAGCAAGGAAGTAGTTGAAAGGATAAATCTTGTAGGCATACTAGTCAACAGTAATGACTCTCTTCTCTATTTTATTCTCTAGAGTGAGATAGCTATCAATTCAAGAATCTATATCAATTATCTTTAAGATTGGGATCTTCATGGCTTCAATTTTTACCATAATTTTCTTGATCTCAGTTTTTATATGCTTTCTTCAGCTTTAGTTGCCTCTTTACTTCAACCCTCAGAGACTCTGTTGGGCTTCTTGATCTTCTTTTTTTATAGGAATTTACCCAGTAGGTTCATGAATAAAGACAAAACTCTAATTGTGCCTTTTCTTTAGGTGCACTTTAAGGTCTATTGTATGAGCCTTATTGCTTATCTCAGAACTCGCAGACATACTTCCCATCTCTCTTTTAGTGCTTGAAATATAGGCGAGGCATATAGTTGTGTATATCTCTTACATGTCTCTTATAAGCTGACTTGTAAGTGAAAACTTTATTGCAGTCTTTGCATTGATAGTCAACTTTGGCTGGTATAATTAATTGCTCAATTGAGGTTCTTTTACCTCTTCCTCAACTTGTGCGGCCTCCTGAATGACCTCCTTCTTAACTTATATTTCAATCTGAAAGCTAGACTCGTCAAGAGTATCATAAGTAGGTTCCCACTGAGTGGTAGCGTTTCTGGTCTCAACCTTTTATGGTTGCTGGAATGGTAATTATTATTGCTTTGATCCAAGTAATGCCGCTCTTTTCAAAAGGTTAGCGCTCATTTTAGTTTGCTGATATATTTAAATATAATAATGATAAAATCCAGCTAGGAATACTATAATAATAGAGTCTTAGACATCCTGGTAATATCTTTGCTGAGAGGGAAGAACATTGATTCATCATAAAAAATTATATTTTGACATACTTTAAGAGAATTTTTTACTATTTAGCGAATTAAAATTTTCCATATGAAGTTTTGTTTCTTTAGGAGTTCCTCCAAATCAAGTTTGAACTTAATTTGGAGGACCTCCTAAAATAATTAAACATTATTAGGAGCAATTTAATGGAGATAGTTTGATAAAAATGGAAATCAATTTATGAAACTTGGAACAATTTCTTCTAGGCTTATTCTCATACCTTTTCAAGGCTGACCTCCTTTATGTCCTCCCTATTTATTAGTAAGATTTTAATAAACTTAGAATGGATATCCATAATTATAAATTTCTTAAGCCTTTCTCGAAAGAGGAAGCAAGATGTAGCCTATGAATAATGCAATGAAGATAATTCAATCTCAAAATTTAATAGGGAAATTTTAGAAGTAAAGAGGACCCCTACAGATACTTGGTAAAGTAGGGTAAGTTTTTATCTCTAAAAAATATAATTGTAGCAGTTGGACTCTTCTTACCAACTTAAGTGGGAACTAAAATCTCATTCTTAAAAGCCTTACTAAGTGAAGAGAAAAAAGCTTTTAAGACTAGTGAATAAAGATGATTGAGATCTCTAACTACCCAGAAATCTCAGTAAAAAACCTCTATGATGATGTTATGAGTTATCAGGATGTTGCTCTATACCTACCATCATAGTTGCAACTCTCTAATAAATTACCAGAGAGAAACTTCTTCTTTGGAGTTCTAGGATCTTTGAAACCTGAGTACTTAATTGAGGTCATTTAAGAAGCTATCAAGAAACGCTATAGCATCTCCCCCGGAGAGAAATAGAAGGAAGGAATCAAAATAAGAGACACGTGACTGTAGGAACTTCAAAAGCATCCTTTTATCTCAAGTATGCTTAGACGACTAACTTTATAGAAAAATCTGGCTCTGCTATTTACTTGATGAAAGAATGCAGCAAATTAAACTGATAGAGAAAGTCTCAAGCAAAACATGAACTAAGTAAAGAGACTCAAAAAAGATTTTTAAAAGCCAGATGAAATGAACATAGATACAGGAGCTTGCACTAAGAGAAGAACATGGGCCCAATCAAGCCGTAAGAGGAAGAAAAGAAAGAGAAGCCTAATCCCTTTATGGTTCAATTTAATAAAAAAAAAAAAAAAATTACTGTGAACTTATTCATTCGTTTAAATCTAAAACTTATTTATATATAAACAAAATCTCTCTTCTCTTGCGCATACTTTAGCTTTATCATCACTGACTTTCTCAGCAGCATTCATAATAAAGTCGACTGTATCTATCTTCAAGTCGTGTATCAAGTGATAAAGTAGAAATTTCTTGTAGTGCCCTTCAATAATCCCCCAATATAATTCAATTCCATTGGACTGAGCACTGAAGAGAGCATTAAACGCAGGTGTTATGTTTAATCTTTCATTTTCATTTCTTGTGTCTTTAGTTTTATAAGACTGACAAGTTATCAACGAACAGAATTATTTCTTAGTTAGCTTACTTGTCTCTAAATTATTGTAGGAACTTAATATATTATTCAGCCTTATAAAGCGAGGGTGAATAGCATAATTCTCCAGCCCATTATCTTCACTTATTCCACCAAGAATAGCATGAGTTTAAACCTTAACCTTTTAGTCATATACTTCAATGCTGCCGTACCTCTTGTACCAAGACCTTGATATGATGGTATTAATCGTGAATACTGCCTCATCAGCGTGAATAAACTTTATATTATGCTCTAAAGACCTCTCCATTTAATCGAAAATATAATTTAAACTATTCTTATAAAATGGAACATTAAAGTCAATCACTCTCTAAATGCGATTGACTGTCTTGTAAGATATTCCGTTCTTTTTATATATGTTATTAATAGATTAAGCAGAGTTGTGGAGCTCAGGAAATTGGCGATGAAACATCACAGCCCTATAGGCTAGAGAGAAATGAGCCAAGTATTTAAGAGTCTTATCATTAATAAGATAGTCTATATGATGCTGCTAAAATTTTAAGGGTATTTTAGGCATAGAATTAAGATGCTATCTCTTTAAATTCAATGCTAATAGACAGTGAGACCTAACTGTTGCTGGAGATTTATGAAGCAGCCTTGCTATAGACGTATAATTCAGAACAGGCTTGAGTTATTCACTATATTCATCA
>ARYC01001147.1:0-29899 GCA_000711775.1 Oxytricha trifallax | reverse complement strand
TTCAATTTTTGAAATATTTAAGTATTAAATAGAAACTTTCAAATAAAACTATTTAAAAATTAAGCCAATTTTCAGGGAAGAGTTTTTAACTAAGTTTATGATTTAGTATGATGATTCTTTTCCTAGAAATTGCATTTTATATCCCTAATTATAATTATAATTATAAAATAAATTTAATTTATTTTATTTTTAATATATTAAAAATAATATATGAGATTCAGAAATATTGATAATTTGTTAAAAATTAATTATTTAAAATATTAAAAATTATTAACTTAAAAAGTTAATATATTTGGGTTGGAACGAGGGGGACAAGACAAACCGTTCTAAAAGGTAAAGGTATGAACCATGCCTAAGGTAGTCCGATAAGAGCGCACCCTGGCGAAGCTTGGATTCGTAGGTATGCTTAACAAAGAAAGTACTAACATACTCCCGATTGGCCATAATCATAGAGTATGTATGTTTGACACCCTTAAGTCAGTACTTTCTTTCAGTACCCGTCACCCGACCCGCTCGACAACAGTCTTTAAAGTCTAGCACAGGAGCACTCACTCTCACTATAAGGTTGTTTAAATTTCAGAAGCGACAACGTTGAGAGATTCAAGCCATTTGAACCTCTTCAAAAGGTATATGAAACCATAACTAATATACTACCTAGCTCCACCATCTCAAAGTCCACTCTCTGTTCATTTTGACATTTCTACTTCAAGTTGGCAATGAGGCCTAACCGAAGAAATTTAATCAATAGTTTAAACACATCTCTAACTAAGACATCACTACACGAATGATATAGCACTATCCAAAAATCTCAGAAATGACAAAACAAATCTCTCAAAAACAGCAGAAAAAATACAAACCTCTGAAGCTAAGATGGAACTCAAACTTCATCATCACCTACTAAATAGGAGAAAAATCAGAAACCAACTTACCCGAAGGAATCATCACCTATAAATCTCTAATACCTCATGACCACAACTTCCTATCTAATAGGATAAATTTAAAAATTAGAGAATCACTCCTTTAAAAAATTATTATAAGGTAATTGGATCTAAAACTAACAAAGATATGAGAGGAATAACCCAAATATCTTTTCCTATTTAATAATTAAACAGGACCACCTACTACATAAGGAGCCAAATACACCAACATATTAATAAAAAAAAGATAATAAAAGTTATAAACAAGTATGAAAACAACACATAACTAACTAAAAATATTCAGGTAAAAGCCTGAAAGAAACTTTTGAAAACCAAAGACCCTTAAATCCCTGAACCCCTCAAATTTATTTGACAAATCTTGATAAACCCAATATAATTGACTGAACTTTTACTAAGTAAATATAAAGATTTGGGAGTTTTATTACATTAATTAATAGCAACTCAATTAAAGATGTTCCAGGAAGTGGGATTACATGAACTAAAGGTAAATGGGAAATGGTGTCCAGTCTGCAACTCTATAGACTGCCTCGAAGTGAATTACAGAACACTGAGATCCTTCGAAGAAACAATGAAAGAACTTCAAGAGTTCGTGGAATTTGGAGTCTATGATGGGGCTCGACCCATTGATAGAGAAGAAGAAGAGAGAGAAATTGAAAAGTACGTACTCAGATTTTAATAAGAAAGAGTGTACTTAAGAAAGTTATGGTCTCATAAGAACAAATAATATTGAGGACTGAAAGATATTAGATTGAATTAAAGAATCTAATCGAGACAACCACAGAGATTGAAAAGATAAGATGATATTATTTTATATACTAAGACTAAAAGGGCTTGACCCTTTCAAGTTTATTAGCTTATTAAGATCGGGGGTCCCCAGAGACCTCAGTATGATTAAATTATTATTATTATTTGATACTTAAAAAATATTTTTACTTTAAAAGACACAGAAAATTATTTTGCAGCAGGCCTCAGGTAATTTAATAATTTTGGCAAGAGGTCAAACACACTCCCAGTTTTAGATACTCAATTCTTACTTTCGTAGCCCCAAATGTACTATTTTGCTGAATGTAGTCTGGTAGAGTTTTTGACGTTGAGCAAGATTGTTTCAAGCGTCTTTTGCTTGCGAGCAATAGTTACCGAGCTATGACCAAAACAAATTTCAGTTTTATACATAAAAACATCATAAAAGTGTCATAAATTTTCAAATTATATTTTAACTTTTGTTTTGCTGAAAACTCATATTTTGGTTTTTTTATCATATTCTGAGTAAATTATATTTTTAATATAATATTTATGGAAAATAACTCAATTATTTATTTATTTATCATTGGAATAATTTTTATAAAACTAAAAAAGTTATTTTCCAAAAAGTATTATATTAAAGTTATAATTTTACTCAGATTATGATAAAAACACCCCAAAATATGATTTTCAGAAAACAAAAGTTAAAATATAATTTGAAAATTTATGACACTTTTATGATGTTTTTATGTATAAAACTGAAATTTGTTTTGGTCATAGCTCGTAAACTATTGCTCGCAAGCAAAAGACGCTTGAGACAATCTTGCTCAACGTCAAAAACTCTACCAGACTACAAAAAAAATAGTACATTAGGGGGGGGGAGTGTGTTTGACTTGCTAGCCAATATTTTTAATATAATAACAGCACTTTTAAAACTTCATTATGCTTATCTAAAGTTTTTCATTTAGGTTGGCTTGTTCTAAACAATTTTGCTAATAAAATTATGAAGAAAACCCCTAAATTAATATAAGAATTATTCTTTATTTAAACTATAATTATTATTTGAAAGCGGAATTGTAGTCGATATATTAAATATAAAAACATTGCTATCCATTAAATACGAAAAAATATTACTAAAATGATAGAGAGATAATATAAATTAAATTATTAATGAAGTAAGTTAAGGAGCTTAAAGGCCCAATAAAAATAATTTTATCAATAAACACAATTTGAGAGGTAAATATTTGATTTTTGACTAATCAAATTTAATTTTTAATTAAATTAATCTAATCTATCACTTTCTCTCAATCTTAAATTACAAGTGGGATATTAAAACAGATTAACATTAGAGGTGTCGTATTTTTCTTATTATTTTGATTTCCAATTATCAAACTAATTATCATCATCCTCTTAAATATAGTTCTTTACTTCTAGAATATGACTAAGAGTTAGAATACAATAAAAGCTTGTAAACCTCTTCTATTATTACTAAATTAAATCATTCTTTTAAAATAAAAAAATATTATCCTCTTAATAAATTTATTTACCACTGAGAAAAACTGTAAAGTTTATTCTTGAGGAAAAGAATTTAATTAAAGATTTCTATTGCTAAATTAAAAAGTTAATAGTTTAACAAGAAGAATTTGTGGCGAATAATCAGAAATGATACACACTTCCTCATGTTAGTCGTATAACCACAAATAAGAGCTCCATCTAACTCTTATGATATAAATGATTAATAAAATTTATTGACTGAGCCTCTACTGCAAGATCTAGATCTAACTCCTTTGTAAAAAGAGAAGATCTTAATTCATTATTAAATATGCCCCCAAACTTAGAACTTTCTAAGGAACAAGCAAACTTATAAGTTCTTTCCTTTGATTAATTTAAACATAATGATTAATGCCTGAGAAATTTGTAAGAATTAGAGAAATCAACTACATAGTTAAGAGGAGACTTCTATCTCTCCTCCAAAACATCAACAATGCTTATTCTCCTAAAATAGTAATGAATAAATTTCAACTAAGAAACTATTTCTCTTAGATTATATGAGACAACTCAGCCCCTCTCTCCTTAGCTCATAGTTACTTTCTACTACATAGGTTGTAGATAAAAATAATTTAATAGTCGACTTTTTAGACCCCAAAAATATATATTACTCACAGCATATTTCGTTATTCAATAGCAATAATATTTTTGAACTTCCTACTATCAATCAATTAAGGATTTCTTTAACCTTAACCTAATTCTATTGGAATAGGTGACCTATTCAAACCAGAATTCAACATATTTCCAAAATAAGAACTAGGTTTATTCCATAAAGCCAGAGACCCGATTATAAAAACCCCGATTCTATATTCCCTAAAACATCTACTACTAAATAGAGGGAATAAAATTATGCAAGCTATGAAACACTTCCAAATTCAGTTCTATATAGTAACATACAAGATTCAACCTATAAAATCCTTATTAGCTTAAATATTCCATATCAATAACTAGACATCCTTATACTCTTACCGCTCAAATGATAATAATCAACCAGCAGTCCGAGTCAATCGAAATGCTAAGAATTGAGAAAAAATACAATTTTAAAGGAAGACCCCAAAACCTAGCCATCTGAAATCATTGGCTAGCAGACTCACAAAGAAATGAGAAAAAGTCGACAACACAATCAGAATCATATCAGAAATTGATATTAAGAATAATACAGAAGAACTTTTAATAACTTAAAATCCTGAAATTAACAATAATAATAATTAATCAGGCAGTAAATTTCATTTCCACAAATCTAAAATCCAGCTTTGGGAAAATTTGAGGAATATTTGTAGTAATATTAGTGTTTTTTCTCTCATAGTCATGTGATACATTTTAAATAGTCTAAGATGCTGAAACACTCGTTGAAAAGCTTGACCTTTCCCGAAAAGAACAGAACTAATAACTTAACTTTGTTGCTAATTAAATAGAATAGCAATTAAATTAGGTACACAAAAGTGAATGGATTACTAAGAAGAGACAGAGAAGATGAAGACACAGTAGTAGTCTTAAGTGTTACAAGATGACACCATTATTAATTGAAAGGACTGAATCATTATAAATTTCAAATATTATGATCCAAGGATCCACAGAGACCTCAATGTGGATACTTATTGTAATTATATTATTATTATTATTATTATTGAAGAAGAAGAAGAAGTCAATGTTTATAAAGAAAGATTATATAGTTATGAAGATATCAGTAGGAACCTTTTAAACAACCATGAAAATTGTTTTCTGTGAATAGCTATATAAAATGATAGTTTATCTATATTTTTCCTGAAAAAATTCTACATAGACATCTTTACTTTATTTCCTAATAATATAAATTTCGTTTTCTATCAAATTAGTTAGATTAATCATGTCACAATCAATATATTCAACTTTTAAATGTAAAAAAAATTAATCATTGTTTTAATCTAATTTAAAAAATATTAATAATGGGAGATATATTATTATAATGGTAATATTGACAGAAGGAATATAAATTATTGAAAATATCAGATAAATAATTGTATAACACGAATTATGGATACTGTCTTATTCTCCCTGGAAAAATATATATTTTAAAAAGTAATGATAGTAATATCTCACTAGGCAATAATAATAATCATACTCATTGAATGTTTAAATTAATAATATATATATCCAATAGTAATTTATATATGAAGTATTGTTAAAATATAATTGAATTGAGGAAATTGAAAAATAAATAAATAATTACCATATTAAATATATCTTACTACCACTAATTTGGCTGTCTTATAGATCTAATTTGGTTCGTGTGACTTACAGTTATGTTAAAAAGTGTTTCAGTTACATTCTTACCGGATATACTATAAAAAGTTAGGAAAATGACATTTGACACATTTGACAGTAGATTTTTGTCAAAAATTGGATTTTATCTTTTATTTAATTAATTATTATTACAAACATATTAAACATTAAATTTAATTATATAAAATCAAAATTTGACAGATTTGATCGATTTGACACATTTGACAGCTGTCAAATATTTAATCTTCTAAGTAAAGGTAAGTAATATATGCATATTACTATTAATGGATAAAGTTTGTGCATAGCCAAAAAATGAATTAAATGCGCATGTTTAAAAACTTAATATACTTTAGATTTATTTATCAATCTTTGAGGTTCTCCTTGATAGTGCTCACTTCTTTGTTCACATTACTATTATGAGAAAACTATGCTTATGTTCTCTCCATCTCAAGTCTCACCATGAAATACTTGGCCAGCTATGCAATATTGAATGGAATCTTCTTGTCTGCTTTCTTCTTCACTTTGCTTAGATTTATCATATAGCACCTAGACTCAAATGCCTCCTTATTAATCCTCCTAAACCTATTCAATGGCATAGATTTTGCTGTAATGACAACTAATGAGTCCACATACTCCAGTGCTACCTCTCAGTATTTCGTTTCTGTTGAGTAGCCCTATCTCTCCAGTAGTCGTTTCATCTTAGCCACTCTATCAGACTGAAAAAAAGTGCTTGTCATTCATCTCGTTCATCAGGACAATCTAGGGGTAAAAATTAATTGCCATCACTTGTAGCTTAAAATGTGATTATCCTTCCTAGAGTACATCGCAGACAAAGATTTATTGTTGCATTCTAACTATCGATTTCTTTCCTGTATCAGCAGTTCCATTAAGCCAAACGCAGGATTTCTTCTAACTCTCCTTCGTGATAATAACTTAGAAAAAGGCATCTAGAGCATCAGCATAAACCCATTCCTCTTACTCATATTATTCAAGAGGTTGGGTATTATTATATTCCTGATAGTTTCTTAATACAAATGTCTACAAAGATTCTACAACTGGAATTAACTTTCTCTCAATTAATCTAATTCCTCAAAGAAGCTTCAACACCGACCTAAGTTTTATTTCAAACTAGATATCATAACGATATCATTAGAGCTCTCCCAGTGTTGCCTGACATATTCAGAGAGATCTTTTATTTCTCCTTTCTTAACAAAATCCGTGAATTCTACGAGCATCTCTTGCTTTGTTTTGCTTGGTTACAAGGATGATGACCTTGATTTAGATGCAATAACACTTTTTTCAGCTAATTGAACTTCGTGCTATCACCACCTAATTGTATTACAATTTATGTTCTTGCTAGAATGTCTTTAATGCTTTTTTCTTCTACTGTTATTTCCTTAAAGCCAAGCTATTTTAGAAGCTTTGTTCCTAAGCTTTTTTCTTGAGTAAAGTGATTTCTGTGAAGAGCTACTGTGCTTGCAATGCACTCAAACTCTAGAAATGTGCGATTGTTGTTGAGATCTTAGAATATGCTGACATTCTCAATCCATTTATTAATGTTCTTGAGCTACTGAATTACTGGCTCAGAATTTTCAACATCGTATGGATAATCAGCTTAGTACAGGTGAATGTGCCTAAAATTCATGGCCATTTAAAACTTTTAACTGATGCCGTAAAGGATTTTTGGCACTATTAGCTATCCCATTAGCCATTAATTTTAATATTTAAATGATTATTTTTCATAATAATATACATATATTACTTACCTTTACTTAGAAGAATAAAGATTTGACTGCTGTCAAATGTGTCAAATTAATAAAATCTGTCAAATTTTGATTTTTTATGATTAAATTTAATATTTAATATGTTTGTAATAACAATTAATTTAATAAAAGTTAAAATCCAAATTTTGACATAAATTTACTGTCAGATGTGTCAACCTGTCAAATCGCTCTATAATACACGGGACTTTCTCAATATCCTGTCGTCAAATGTGTCAAATGTCATTTTCCTAACTTTTTATAGTATATCCGGTAAGAATGTAACTTGAAAGCACTTTTTAGCATAAGCGGTAAAGTCAGCACGAACCAAATTAAGTGCAGTTAAGATTATATTTTTTAAATATGGTAATTATTTATTTTGATTTTTCAATTTCCCCAATTCAATTATATTTTTAACAATACTTTTTTATTAAGCAACTATAAAATTAGAAGATAAGCTTTAATATTTGATTATTCTTAATAAGTTATTGAGTTAAAAATTTAATTATAATATATAAACCATGGTTGATCTTTATTTCTCTATAAATCATATTTATAAATATATTAAAATATAAAAATAATATCCTTACCTTCTTAACCCAGATATAATAAAACATAAAGCTTTAATACTCATTTGTAAAATGATTTTTTAAAAATCAGATTTTCTTGAATTGTTAATACAAAATTAATTCTTTATAAATCAACCGAATAATATTAGTGACAAGTGTTAATTTTGTTAATTTAAAGGTTCTCTATTTTTTCTCTATAAGGCATCTATCATTAAATCCTTAATGAATATATAATCTAAACTTGATTTGACTTTATTTTAATAGGGTTTTATATTGCAGTTTTGTACTTGTCACTTATTTCTTCTGTTAGTAAATTATTTGTTATTGTATTGTAATCATTATCAATGTCTTGAATCACATGAATCTCCTTGTTAGTTATTCATCCTAGTAGTTTTATTTAATTAAGGCTCCTCTTTTTCATCGATTGTAATGTAATTTTTTAATTTAAAGTAATAATGAATCTAGACCAATACCAAATCAACTTCCAGAAGAGAAGAATGTAATGCAACTTCCACTAAAATAGTATCATTTACAAAACAATTTTAGACAAAATTCATAAAAATTAGAAAAAGATCAAAAACAGAATAGATTCTGAACTCATCACTTTATGCAAAGAATTCAATTAATTGATCATTAAAACAGAATAAAACTTGTGTTTAAATTTTAATCATAATATAAAATTAAGATATTCTGATTTTAAAGGCTTTAAATGATTAACCGGTTGAATTTTTCTCTTCTATAAATAAAATCGTAGACTTTGTTAATATAATAGAAGTTTATGATATTTATGATTCAAACGTGTAATGCCGATCTTATCTTAGATTGCTTTTGTCATCAATGGAGTTTACTTAACATGCTAAGCCGATTATAAAATAATTTTAAATCTTTAATTTCCTTTATTCTTGCCTTGTGGAAGCTCCGTTAAATCTTTTAAATAATCAATTACTGTAGAAAAATTTAGATATCAATTGAGGACTAACTTTCTTAATTTTATCTTCAAAAGATGTTCCTGAAATAATAAGAAACTACTCAGAATCATCATATTCATACTGATTGTAATATTATTGATAAAAAACATTTGAATCGGGGAATATGTAAAATTTAATACAAAAATTAAATAAATTTATGCATTGATCACTTATTTGCTGCCTTTAGTAAAATTTACAAATACAGTACAAAATTTAGTAAAAGATTGTAAAAATAGGTAGATTAATTAAATTTATGCAACATATACATTCATATAAACACTCTTGCTTATAAATCTCTGATTTCTTGACTTAGTATAATTGAGTCTAATTCTCTGAGCACTGAAATCCTTCAAAGTGAAAGCTAATATAAAAATCAATTTCTCTGAAGTTAGCCTGATCTTTTCTTACTGCAATTGGACCTCTGAGGACTTCTCCTTTTCAAACGATGAGCTCACAATTCATATAGAATACTACTTTTTTCCATGGATTGAGGCACAGAATGAGGTGGTGAGAGCAATAGTGTTTTATGGGTCTCTGAAGTCAGTGTCAAACCATGAGAAGAAGCGTGTCATTTATCATTGCAGTTGAATGTAGTTTCATATTCTGAAGTGAATTCGACATCACCATTCAAAATCTCTTAATGAGGTTTATAAGTGCTTTGATTTGTAGGGAATTTGTTAGGGTTGTGGTTATTAATTTAATGCTAGACTTAAATTACATTCTTTTGGGGTCTATTTATGATGAAGAGTATATAGATTTAGTGTTTGAACTGTGTTTTGGATGTGATATGTATAGTGAATAATTCAATCCAGTACTGAACTATAAGTCTATTGCACTGCTCTTAAAGCGTAGTCCCTCAACTGTTCGTTCTCACTGCTTGAAAGCTGTGTATTTAAAGCAATAATAGCTGAATTCTTAGCCTAAGAGGAAGTCTAAGTTTCTATAGAAGCATATTGACTATCTTATTAATGAAAAAACTTTGAAGTATTGGGCTCACTTCTCTCTCGACCAACGAGCTACTATGTTTCATCGCCAATTCCCTGAGTTGAAGATCTCTGCTCAGTCCATAGCTAACATCTATAAACGTAATGGTATCTCTTACAAAGGTGTGAATCGTATCAGAGAGTGATTGATTTCACTCTGCCATTTTACAACAACAACTTAAATTATATTTATAATTAAATGCAGAGAGTCTAATAGAATAATATTAAGTTTATACATGCTGACGAGGCTGTGTTTACCTTCAACACTTTCATCTAGAAGTCTTGGTATAAGAAGCCTAGTAATATAGAAGTATATGACTAGAAAGTCAAGGTATAAACGATGGCATTCTTGGAGGTATTAGCGAGGATGCTGGTTTAGAAACTTATGTTATTCATCCTCGCTCTATTAAGACAGATCAATATATTAAGTTCTTAGAGCAGCTGAGAGAGAAGTACCCTGAATAAGAGATTATACTGTTTGTTGATAATCTATCAGTTCATAAGACAAAAGATACAAGGAAGAGTTATGAACAACTTAGAATAACGCCAGTGTTCAACGTACCTTACAGTCCATAGTTTAATGGAATTGAGTTCTACTGGGGAATATTAAAAGGTCATTACAAGAAACTGCTGCTATACACTTGATGCATGACCTACCTATCGATACAGTAGACTTTATTAAAAGCTCAGCGAAGAGAGAAGATAATTTATTGGCTTAAAAGTGTGCTAAAGAAGGGAGAGTGAATGTATATAAATAAGTTGTGTAGTTAAGTTAATGAATATATAAGTCACATTTAAAAATCTTAAGAGGGAGCTGGCTTCTCTTTCTTTTCTTCTACTTCTTGCTTCCCTCCTCCTAAGTTTCTTCTCTTGCTGCCAGCTCCAGCATCTATGTTCATTATCTCTGGAGGCTAAATATTTGAGTAAAGTCTCTTGCTGACTTCATACTTTGTCTGCGACTTTCGCTCTCTGTGAAGCTTGCTCTATTCCTTCATCAAGAAGATGCCTGTACCAGATTTTTCTATAGAGTTAAGCTATAAATCTTATTTGAAATATAAGGGTGCTTCTGCAGCTCTGATAGCCGGCTTTCACTTATCTTGATCCCTTGTTTGTCTTATCTTCTGAAGAGATGCTGTACCTTTTCTTATGAGATTCTTGAATAATTTCTTTCAAGTAATCACTTTGATTGTTGCAAGTATGCTAAAGAAATAGTTTCTTTCAGGTAGTTTATTTGACAATTACTTCTTAGCAGGCAGGTACTGCGAAACCTCTGGGTCGTTCATAGTATCATCATATAAGTTAGTCACTGAAATCTCGATTTGGAATCTCTGCAAACTTTACATCTTAAGTTTTCAATGCTTTCTTCTCTTCACAAAGTATTGCTCTTAAAAATGAAATTTTAGTACCTTCCATTGTTGGCAGGAACAAACCAACTACATAATCAAGATTATTTGCTATGATTTTATTACCTTGCTGCCCCAGGTAGCGATTCAAATCCTCCTTACTTCTAAATCTTTGAATCAATTCTTGTGCTTGCACTCTTTTCATTGCATCATTCATTGACTCCATCTTGTTTACATATCTAAGAAATGATATTCAAATTTAAGTTTATTGATTTCAATTATATACCTCTGTAAAACTTACTATTAAATATGGGCATCATATAGGAGGTCAACCTCTAAGAAGGATATGGAGAAGGTTTTGAGAACTAGTTTCAAACTTGAGAGATTGATATCAATTTCTACTGTTATAGTTCCATTTTTTTAAACTTAAATTGGTACGTACTTAATTAGGAGCATTAATTAAATCTAGTACTTAATTAGGAGCACCCTAATTTTAATCATAAAATCACAAAATACCTCCAAAAGCAGTACGTACTTAATTAGGTGCACCTCCTAAATCGGTACGTACTGTAATAAACTTATTATTGATAGAAATAATGGTTACTTCCTCACCCATATTTAGAGCTGGATCGTCTCTTAACACTCATAATTCTTCTCTAATACTCTAAGAACTTCCCTTGAAACTTGTAGGCTTGCAAAGCTCTCATATAAGCTCTCAGTTATAGAGGCAGTTTTATAATTTTAAATTCAAATTTAAATATGAGCGCTAACATTTTAAGAAAAACAACAGCACTTCCATCAAACTAAATGAGACTTACCTTTGGTATCAATAAAAAGTGTGATAGCTGTGAGATGAACTCTCATAAGGAACTACCAGAGCTATCACTTGAGGTCTCTGTTATTAAAATAGAAATTAATAATAGAAAATAAATGGCAAACAAGTGTGTGGGAGACAGAGAGGAGGAGAAAGGTATTAATGAAATTCCTATACAAACTGAAGAAGCTGAAGTCTATTTTTGTGAGCTATGTGAGAGAGATTTTGCTCATAAATCAAGCTGGTACAGACATATGAAGATCCATAAGGAAGCTAAGCCTACTGTATACTTAAAGCATGACAAAGTTGATGGAAAGTATGATTGCTTTGAGTGCCATAAGCAGTACTCTCATACAAGAGACTTAAAGAAGCATCTTTTAAAAGCCCACAAGAAAGAGATAGAAGTTGAAGATTAAGACACTCAACTGAAGTTGCTCAACAAAAGAAAAGCAAGGGAGCCTCTTTAAGCTGCTGAGCTTTAACAAGCAAGCGAATCAGAGTATGTGAGGATTGCACGCAACCTCTTAGCATCAGAGGTCACTAAAATCATGATTAAAATATAATACAAGAAAATTCCAGTACTTGCATAGATTGATTTAGATACTTCTCTCTAAAGCTACCTAATTCTAGAGGACTCCTATGACAAGAAAGTTATTAAGGATCATCAGTATGCTTACAAGGTATATCCTTTCAACTATCTCCTTAGTGATGATAAATATTAAATGGAGTTTACAAATGAGTATTAAGTGCTCACTCAGGCCAAGTTTAAAGAATGCAAATACTTAATAAAGCTAGATGCTGTTCTCCTAGCCAAAGATCATGTAGCTTTCAGACTGCCACTCTTTGAGATGACACTCAGAGATTTCATAACTGATCAAAGAAATCATAGATAGCTTGCATTAATATCAACCTAAGCTATACAAGGTAAGTTAGGCTTTGTTCACAGAGATCTCAAGCCTGAGAATATAATGTTGAACTTTTCACCAGTAACAGTAACAATTATTGATTTCAACAGAGCCTTAAGAGTGGAAGTATCAAGGCTTGGAAGTGTAATGGGAACTCCAGGTTATTATCCAGAAAGAGAAGACTGGAGAGATGGAGACTTACAGTGGGATGTGTGGGCTTTAGCAGCAATAATAATAGAGTGCGATATGCCACGCAACGATTACTACTCTACAAAGTGCGAGAAGGATGCAAAGCAAAGAATAAAGCAATTTATTGAAAAAACAAGAGTGTCTCAATCAATGAGTAAATTTTGAATGAATTACCAGATTTTAAATAATAATAAATAATTTATGCACACTATTTTAATCTTAATACTTTTTAAATATATTGAAATGGCACATATCTCAAAATCAATGAAATTTCGAGATACGTGCCAAATAAATCAAATTAATAAACTAACAATTAAATCACAATATTAAAATGAAATTAAGTTTATAAATATTTTAAGTTCATTTTTTAAACTCTATTAACTTAATCAATAAAAAAATATAATTTATAATTTAAGCCATAACATTTAAAAATAATCTACATTATTTATGTTGAAAGTTTTATCACTATTTAATTACGTATTTATAATTAAATGAACTTAAAATATTTATAAATTTAATTTCATTTTTATATTGTGATTTAATTGTTAGTTTATTAATTTGCTTTATTTGGCACGTATCTCGAAATTTCATTGATTTTGAGATATGTGCCATTTTAATATATTTATATAGAATTAAGATTAAAATAGCGTGCATAAATTATTTATTATTATTTACAATCTGGTAATTCATTCAAGATTTACTCAATGAAGCAAATGGCAGAGTCAATAATAATAAAACGAAACTCAAGATCAGACATATCAATATAGTAGATAGAGTTGTGGTTAAGTAAAATAAACTTCAGACCACTCCCACATGATCCAAAAGTGCATTATGAGTGATTAAATTAAATACATTTACTATAAATATCACATAAAAACCTATTAATAACCCCAACCCCTAACAAATTCCCTACAAATCAAAGCACTTATAAACCTCATTAAGGGGTTTTGGGGTTTTGATTCTTTCAAGAACCCGACTATTGACTCATGTTTACTCCTCACTATTACTAGGAAAAGACTTACACTTTAAGATGCTTCCATTCAAGATACGTAACAAAGCTTTGATTTTCAATCAAAATAGCATCTTTAAAATCTCTCTTCGACAAGACCCCAGCAGCTATTCTTAAATTACAGAACTTATGGGCTAGCTCGCTATTCTCAACGATGTTCCAATGTTTCCCAATACCATGGCTTTCACAATAATGCTTTAAGGCTTGCTTCAAATGCACTCCCACTATTTCTTGGGCGATCACTTCCTACACCCATAAGATTTCCTCTCCTAACGATATTGAATTGGTGTTCGTTTGATAGTAAGTTGAGAAGCTACAAAGTCTCACTCTTGCAAGATTTGAATATATAGAGTCATGACCTGTACAAATTATAAAGTATTTGCCAGTTTGTCAAAGACAATCAATCCTATTTCAAGAACTTTTTCAAAGACAATGGTACTTTGATAGTTGAGATGGTTTTCAAGAATTTTAAATCGGAAATTCCTCAGAGTCACTTTGCAGTTGTAAAATGCGACAAAGAAGGTAAGTTATAATACATGAGCAGCAGACATCAATTTATCAAACTTCCAGTTAGTGTAAAAGATTAGGAGGGCAAAAACACTTGGGTCAATAATCTCATCTTGGAATTGATGAATGATGCTGGAATTAATGCTGGTAGCAAGATCGTCTTTGAAATAAGAACGCTATAAGAGACCTAAGGTCTCAATTCTTGGAGCCTAAGCAGATACTCGCATCAGAGCAAGGGATTTCTTTTAAAGATTCTTTAGCTGGTAAGTATTTGTCATTGATTAAATATTTTAGGTATTCATTAAGGAGATGGCATTTGCAGTAGCAGACTTGAAGTATTCGATTGATTACTTGTAAGCTCAAACATGTTCGCTCACTTACAAATACACAAGTGACATCCACTATGATGACGAAGATAAACAAGCTGCTGCATTTGTAAAATAAGAGCCAGGAATTATTCTTGATCACCAATATTGTGAAGAAATTGAAAAGGTTCAAAGCTAGAAATTAATACCCCGAATTCTGTGCAGGTAAACTTATTGCTTTTCAAAATTAATTCTTTAGTCCATTATCCTGATAAATTTGATAGATTTGTTGATCCTAAGAGTCCTCATTATGAGCCTTATTTAATATTAGATGTGAGTAATCAACTTAAAGACATCGTCTCAATGTTTTCAAAGCATAATAATCCAAATCACTCACTTCAAAATGGAATGGATCCTGACCTTCTGAAGCATGGAAGAGTATTCTACTAGGCCTTGTTAAAGCATCTGGACGAAAAGATTTGCAGGCTGAATTTCAATCTATACGTGTGGAACACTTCAAGGTAATTATTTAAACTTTCAAACATTTAATAGGCTTAGAAATCTTGGAAATGACAGAAGGACTTTCTTGATAGAGAATTTGAATCTCTAACTTCCCTTAGATTTAAGTAATGCTATTGAATTAACAAAGGGATACTCCTTAATTCAAACGACAAAGCAACTCTTGCCACCTATTTCTTCTAAAGTCTACTAGCTCCTCTAGCGCTTCCAAGATCAATACTGCTTATTAATCTATTCAATCATCCGACTTAATATAGAGCTGTCTACAGTGTAAAACATCAAGGAAGATAAGTCTATCTTCCACATAAACCCAATGTTATTAAAATTATATAGGCTATTCCCCCCAACTCGTTTAAGGAGACAGAAATGAAAGTCGCAATCAGAGCTAAGATATTTAAGTTTGTAATTTCCAATAGACATACTTTGTAACTGGGCGAGCCTTAAACCATGGAGAGCCTTCTGGAAAAGAGATTAATCAATATCAATATAGTTCGCTCTTCAAGCAGCTCCATTCAAAGTTAATATGGCTTTGTTAAATCAGAGTATCCTGGCTATTAACAGCAGAACTATTACGGCTCTCCCTACAATCATCATGGGCTGGGGAGCTAATCATCACATAGTACTTTCCTCAACTCACCTGCCTTCTCATAAATTCAGAGTCCAAATCTATATTTTCAAAATGAATCCCTTATAGAAGGGATCCAACCAAATAATACTAAAACAATATGGGCACATACTTTATGAACTGCCAAGCTACCAACGACTCGTAAAAGCACCATGATTCGCATGATAATAGTTAAGGTAAAGATTTGCACTATCAGAGTTCCAATCAAATAAAGCCAACCTTAAACTCGTAGGTCACTCTAATTGATGCTGGCCAAGGTCTTCAATAAGATAAACAAGGGCTAGCAAAATAAGGTTTAATTGAGAAAGAATGCAAAGACTTCGTAAAACAATAAAAGCCATGCTGAGCAGAGTGAATCGATAGATTTGTACGATCTTATGCATATTGATGAGTTGACCAGCGAGGATGAAAAAGATCCCGAATATAAACCAGATCTAAGATTATAGACACCCAAACTATTTCAAGTATATAATCTCAAAATAACGAAGAGTATATATTATTTTCCTCTCAAGATGGTCTGAATCAACAGAATGACACTTGGAGTGCAAGTGGAAATCAACCTAATAATGGGGTTAATGATGTTTTAAATTTGGGACACAAAAAACGATTCAAATAATTATTGCAGCTTAAAGAAGGATATCATGGAAAGCAACAGCCAATCCCCAGTTCTTAGGATGCTTTGATTTAATTGAAATAATCTAATCAAGCATTGAACCAAACCCCATTAAGCTAAAATAGCCAGCAATAGCTTCATTAAAACCCATATCATATTAACCAATGCTTCATAAAAGCTTAAGTGCCAGTATTTAATTAGAATCTACCCCAAGGCTATTCAAATCCTGGGAACTCTATGCCATTAGGTGGTCAGCATTTTGGTAACTCTCAACTTTATACTCCAACTGGAAAATGCAACAGTAAACTTGGTACGCAATAGAATAATAGCTATTTTAATAAAAATGCAACTGCTTAAATTTTCAAGAACCAGCAATAAACCTTAAACTAGCATTAAGCCTTTATTGGGAGTTAATTTATTTAACAGTAGATTAAGAATACCTCAGTTAGTTTAAATAGTGGCTAAAGTGTCTTAAAGCCCCATTAAGAATTATTAAATGAATCTTTTCAAAGGTCAGTAAATGAACACAGCTTTTGGGAGCATTTAGTAAACTATTCAGCTATCCATCTATAAAAATTAACAGTAGAAGCCAACTTCATAACCCCATCCCTCACCTACTAAAAAGAAACTTGAGAAAAATCCTTAATACTTTATAATAAGAGTAACGAAATCAAAAAACCCAGCTTCAATAATCTTCATCGTTTGCAGACATTGTTAAAAATTAGTCCATTTTATAGCAGCCATCTAAGCAATCCTAATCTCCTCGCTTTATAAAAAATTCAGATGGAGGAATACAAAAAGATGGAGAAATATTTCCTGCATAGACTAATTTAACACTAATTTAAGATTAATCTGACGTTTCATTAATGCAATAGCAGCAGTAGCTGCAACAATTGGATTAACAATATTTGATCGATTTGCAATAGCATTATGATCAGAGATTATTAGATGAGGAAGAACAGAGATAGTTGGAGGAGCAACAACAAAAGCAACAGCTTGAAGAGTAATAACGATTGCTGAAAGAGCAGCAAGAGTAAGAAATGCAACAGTAGAAGTAGCAGCAGCTAAACTAACAGCAAATTATTCTCATTCAACAGTAATGCTAGGTTCAAGTTGATCAGGCTGGAAACAATACAGTAGAATCACTCTCAAGGATTTTAGATGGATCAGGCTTATATTCAGAGGCCCAACATATAGTAAGATGTACAATTGCAAGATTAGTTGCACAAGCAATCTTAGGACTAGTTGCAAGACCAGAACATTAAACAACAGGATCAAGATGATTTGGGCTTGGCTGATCATCAGGATACGGTTTAACAGTAACCACAAAAGCAAGATCAGTTGCAAGCGCATTTTTTAAATTTCCAAGATTAGCACAAGCCAAGTCCAAATCAAGGTTCACAGCAGTAATCTCGAGACCATTAGCAAGATCAGGACTAGTAGAACTTGGTTGCTTCTCAGCAGATCCCGCAGCAACAGCAACAGCAAGAGCAAGTACTAATTCAAAAGTTGGGCCAGTCAGAACTGGAAGGACAACAGATGAAACAGAATGAAGGACAGATGAACCATTATGAAGGACAGATGAACCAGTTTGTTGGACAGATCCAAAATTTGAACTAAGAGTAGATAGTTTATCAGCAGCAGCCACTTCAGCAAGAACAATCAGTATACTACCAACAGTAGAATTTCATCAATGCTTAAGCAGCAGACTTGCCACAAGATTAGCAGGAAGTATCATCGATTGCCGTCAACTTGAATGATAGTGATGATAAGTGTGGCGAAGAACAACAACCCACAGGTGAAAAGACAGGTGGTTACTGCCTATATTAATAATTTTTCAAGTATATTTTCAAAAGTTTGAGTGTTTACAAGAGTATCTTAAGTGAATGTGTTGTTTATAAAAGTTAAGTTTTATTTAAGTGTCTTCTATTCATAACTTTCATACATTAATCTTCTATCCCTGTTCAAAGTTTTGATTTCTATTAATATATTAAGTTTAGTTAAATCATAATTATTAATTTCATTTCTATGCAACGCTTTTGCAACGCAGCTTCATAGCAGACTCCGAAGGATAAGTTCTCACTGTCACTTAAGTTCTTCGAACCATGGATCAATGCCTGGAATAGCATCCAATCATCTTTGGTATTCAACTCGCCTATCACACTTAAGGCCTCTATAAGGGAGGTAACTAAGAAATAATTGAATTTGTCATTGAAATTATGAATTTCAGGTATAGACCTGCTTAAGCCCAGGAGATGGGCTGACCTATTTATTCCAAGCTTAGCTTCTCAGACATTATTTTAAACTAAAAGTGATTGAGTCTTATGTTATGAGTGTATATATATATATAAACCTATAAATTCTAGGGTCTCAGCGCCCAAGTAGAGAATACATATAATTATAATTATTATCATATAATCATTAATTAATAACTAAATGAAATCAAACTGCGTGACGAAGGAGCACTGCTTCACCTTCAAGGATTCTTGTCTTGCACCTGGTGGATACATCGTAGAAATTTACAAGGCAAGCAATTTCATCAAATTTTTGCATTTATTAAGCATAGGTAATCGAAGAGCGATTCAAGCGAACTTTCAAGTTTGAAGTGGATCCACAAGCTATTGACTTCAACGCAGTGGTTTTGCGGTTTCAGAGATAGAACAAATAGTGGTATTAACCTATAAGCAGTGCGGATACCACAACTCATGGATTTATCCATTCAAGAAGGAAGATGAATACATGCACCAAGTAAATATATTCTGCTTGATCTTGACGATCCTTCAACGACTGGTTCTTCAGGTTTGATAAAGAAAGCCTTATACAGGTAGAGTAAGTCAAATATTTATCTTACCATCGTTTAAGCGCAATTTATAGCTAAATCAAGGGAGAATACAGAAAAAACATTGAATAAATATGGAGGGCAAGTGAGGTAGCAGTTGACATTGTAAGAAATGCCAGAACCCTAAGTTTTCGTTGGAGCAGTTAGCTTCGAAGTTTGACAAGTAAATGATTGAGTTAAAAATAAGAGTGATTTAATAAACTACAATCATTCATTGTTTAATTAAATTATTCATAATTTTTACTCTACAATAAGTTATCTAAGCAGAAATCATAAAACCAAAAACATAATTCTTATTAAACTTAAGTTAAACTAAGTTACCCATATTATCCAAAGTGTATTTACACTAAAAAGGTGATTTATTATAGATTTAATTTATTCAATCTATGATATAAATTCAACAATAAAACTACAAAATTTCACAAAGCTCCCTTATTTATGTGATATCAGAATATCCTCAATCACTCACTAAGTAATAACTTCCAAAATCAGAAACAAAGCCAAAATGAATTTAATCAAAATAATAATTCAGAATAATACAACTGCAAAGAATATAAACCCTAAATATTCCCTAATCCCTAAAAATCAAACTATTAGTTCAAAATCAAAAGTTTAATATTAATTCATGGAGCTCCTCTCTAATGATGTTAGTTTTAATTTGATACCTATAAAAAAGATTAATAAAATTACCACTGTTGATTGCGATCGCGGGATTTATTTTGTGAATCTAAATGTCTCTTAGTCAGCTGATTTGATTTTTCTTTATTCCTGTTTTTAAATACTTACCAGTTTTAAAATTATTAAAGTAAAATTTTTGTGAGTTTCTTTATTGCTAACCTGCTGCCATCTTAGAGTCAAAGTTTCGATATCAATTGACCCTTTGATTGAAGTGGCTTGCTACTACTCAACTAGTGTCTTCCAAAAACAACTAGTGAGAGGGATTTAGAAAAAGGAGATTCGAGAGGCTTCCAGTATCCTAACGAACTTCCTTGGTCTATCATTAAAAGGCTTCCAATATCTAGTTAAAGAATCCGGTCATTGACAGGCTTCCAATATCCAGCAATGATCATAAATTTAATTATAAAATGCCTCGCCTAAGTAGGGTTTGCCTCTCATTCGAATATTCAAATGAGTTTTTACCAATTAAACCCAATATGATTTTGATTTTTGATAATAAAAACTTGATAATCACAATTAGTTCAGTGACGCCAAATCGATAAATAGCCTTAACATGGACCGAATTCTACACCAATAACTTATTCTTTGAAAATTTGACCACTAAACATACAATTCAGAGTAATTTTTGGTTTTGGTAAACTATTGCAGTGTTTAGCAGACCTATAGCAAATATTTCGAATTTTGATACCAAATTCAACAGAGTGGACACAATCTATCCAGAACTAAAATTTGGTCATGGAAAGTGGAATGACATCTAGAATTGAATTTTCTCACACCAAATCGTAGAATATGATAATATTCTTAGCAAAATGTTTAATTTTCATACTAATATACTAAATTTTGTACTGTATTTATAAATTTTAATAAAGGTCGCAAATATGTGATCAATTGATAAATTTAATTAATTTTTATATTTTATTTTACATATTCCCCGATTCAAATGTATTTTATCAATACTTTATTGATATTCTTGTTTTTTTCTATTGCTCCTTTTATTTTTGTTATTGTAACACTACTGTTGCTTTTATTGATATTATCACTTTTACTGTTTCTTGTTAGTTGCTGAGAAAGTAGCTTTCATTTTTTGAGGCATAATTTTAAAGTTAATTTATATTATAAGATTTAATTATTTTAAAATTACAGTAAAATTGATAATGCTATTAAATAAATTTAAGTTTGATTTTAATATTTTCTTGAATATTTAAGAAATTATTAACATCTGATAAATAATTGAAATTATGAATATTTTTGATCTACTACGGTTTAATTAAATATAGTTTTATCAATTAAATGAAGAACAATGCTCTTAATTATATTTCTTGAGATTTTTGTCATTATAAACTATGAAACAATTGGATAATGATAATAAAAAGTATTGTTCCATGATGAAGAATGTAATTGAAAAATTATTAATATTTCATTAAAAATATGCTACTTAAATTAAGAAATTCTCTTTTTCACTTAAAAAACAGCATTTTATATCTATTATTTTTTTATGTTTTTAGGAGAAAAAATTAATTAACTTTGAGTTATAGTAATTAATCCATAATTAGAACTTTAAAATCCATAAAAATTTTACTAATTTTATAGATATAAGGCCCTTCTAAATAAATTTTAAATTAATATGCTTAATCATTCTTTTGAAATGTTTCATCTTGTTTGATTTAAGTACTTATTGTATTAGGACTATTTTATTCCTAAATTTGATTATTCAGTAGCAAATCATTATCTTTAATATTCTTTTTAGCTCTTGTCTTCTTTCATTTTGAATCTTTTGAATGATATTAAGGATGTCGCTAAAATTTAGATAATATATCTTAAAAAGTATACATTCTACACTTCCTCCTGCTTAGGATTATTTAAGGTATAAGCTCAATTAAAATGTTGATAAATAGAGAGATGGAGTTAATTTTAGAAAATGCTGGGTATTTGGACTATTTAAATAACGTATCATATCATAGAATATTAAGTTTTTGATTTTGTAATTTTTATACCCATTAACTTATAGACTTTTAGCAGTCATATACTATTTAAAAGTAGAATTAATGAGGATAACTTCACATTATCTTGGATAATATTTTTTTATAAGAATGAAATTAAAAAAAGTGATTTCTGTTCACAATCTTATGCTTGAGGCTCAAATGATACAGATCTTCCAATTTTCAATTAGAAAGAGCTATTTAATCAAATTTATGGCAGCAGAGAAATGTTTAAATTCATAATGAAACATTCATTTATATTCTCTCTATTATAGATTTAGTTAAATAATTTAAAATTTTAGTATTTTATTGCATCTTAATCAGAAAAATTATTAGTAGTCAAGAGATTTATATTCTGCATTAAGTTTAAGTATCATCTTAAGCATATTTATTCTCTATATATCTTCTATTTGGAAAATAGAAATTAAGCATAAATTGTTTTTTATATGCATGATTTGCACATATTTGAGTGAAAAGTTATCATCTATATTCCAGTTAAAATATCGGTTTTGGTAAATTAGGAAGTAAATTAATTTAATCAATTATTTTGTCTTTTAGTAGGCCTATAGTTAGATTAAATGGTCTAATTAGCTCTCTAATATCAAATAAGATTAAAGAGTATTTAAAATGAAAATATCTATTTAGTATGATAGAGTATTTTCAAGCTTATGAGGTTATTTTTCTCATATTGTTAGAGGGTGTTTTAATTTATGGACATTCAATATAAAGCAATTAGAAATTAGTTATATTTTTTGGGGGGGGGGGAAGTTTCCTGCCCCCAGACAGTTTCCTGCCCCAAAAGGTAGTTTCCTGCCCCCAACATTAAATTTTATGTTTTTGCAATAAATTTAATAGAAACAAATTAATTTCAATTTCAATAACCATAACCATGTACTATACATCATTAATTATTATATAATTTTCAAGGTACATAATTATTCGTTATCAAATTATATATTATTGACAAGGCTAATATAAGTGTTTTTTTTAATAATTAATGTAATTTTCATTAAATTTTAAATTGATTATCAAGGTAGAAATGATATTTGAAGTTAAATTTTTTTAAAAAAACTACATAATAATAGATGATAAAGATTCTTTGAAAATTATAAAAATTGCATATTTTATGTACGGGGCAGGAAACTACCTTTTTGGGGGCAGGAAACTTCCCCCCTTGGGTGCATATAAAATTTTGGGGCAGGAAACTTCCCCCCCTGTATTTTTTTAACTTAAATTCAATTGTTATTGGGTATTTTTTGAATTAAATAATCATGTTATTATTAAATTAGATAATTTTTATAAATCAATATAATTATAAATTAGAAATTGTGGTAAATTTATAGAGATGATATTTGTGTTCACTACAACCTTTATTGGAGCATTCTCGCCTCAGCTAACACTCCTACCTAAATACAACATTAAAGAGATCATTACCTCAAAGTCATTACAGCTGTTACCTCTTAGTAGCTTAAAAACAAGTCAACAACTGACTACAGTTTAGGGATAAACTATGAAATAAAAGAGAATTGCACATCATGATATAGCCACCTCTGGCAATAAAAATACATTTTAAGAGTCTTTGGTTAGTAGAGAGATTAACAATTTAACAATGGCGCCTTAAAATCAATTCTTATCGAATTGTAAATTAGGGCCGCAAGAAGTGGCAGCTCCAATTGACTTGATGGATGTAACTGAAAGCACAAGGACTTAAAGTATATTAGAGAGAGAGGTCTTGAATTCGGTACTAAAAAAGCATGAGTCGGCTTCAATTTTCCTAGTTTCTAATACGACTCCTATTATTGGAACAAAATAGTCTTAGATTAGCTCTGAAGAACTATGATGAATGGGAACTATATTGGCTGGTATACCAAAAAATCTATAGCGTGTGAATGAGGGCCTCAAAAACCCATTATAACCTCAATAGAAACCAAGCTATCAATAACTATATTATAATTGTGCTAATGGAATTCGCCTTTGGCACCACCCTGGAAAAGCTAAATATTATTAGAGGAAAGCTTATTAGCAAAGCCTTCTACTCTGTCACATTTTTATAATATCGTCATTAAATCTACCCTAAAATCTAGAATTGTGAAAAGGCACAGAAGTAATGCTACAAGATGGGGTAGGAAAGCAAGATTCTTTGATATCTCGGCCCTTAGGACACTTTTCTATGTAGGGTATTCCTCCATGAGATATCTCCTTTTGATTTGATTGGTAGCACTATTATCTCAATAGCTTCGATTCCATCAGTCAACTCGATTGCAATATTAATTTGGGAATATGCCGAAAACCCAAAGTGAGGACCCAGCTACCCAAACAGGCAGATTTGAAGATAGTAATATCAGCACTTTAGAAGAGGAATACCAAAATTTAATGAAG
Source organism: Oxytricha trifallax (assembly GCA_000711775.1). Lineage (NCBI taxonomy): Eukaryota > Ciliophora > Spirotrichea > Sporadotrichida > Oxytrichidae > Oxytricha > Oxytricha trifallax. Next base: position 5,426 of record ARYC01001147.1, on the reverse strand, counting down.
ATTTGTTCTAGCGTCACTCTAGTATGATAGAGTACCCATTGTTCAGAGACTCCTGATAGTAATTGTTAGCTGCAAATTCCAGCGATTTCTTCACAATGAATGTCGAAATGGATTAAAGTTCGATTTAATCAAGTGTTTCAAGACTAACAAGCAACTTAAATTTGCTTATATGGTAGCATGAGGTGGTGACCAAACTATCTAATATTAAAAATTCAGAGGTTAACTTTATTTTGTAATCAGTTACAAAATAAAAAGCAAGATGAGAGCTAGGAATTGAAGGCTGAAATAGCACTTAACTTGACTGATATAATTTTTTATAAACAATGAAAATAGTACAAGAGTTTCTCAATATAATGTATTAATGTTCTTAATCACACATTTACAAGATCAGATATATAAATATAGTTCATTTGACTTATCCCAATTAAAATTATTCGGTATTACAACTTCTTAACCACTTGTCATCTAAATATTCATTTCCAAGTAAAAGGATAATGATAAGGTTTATATATATTTTGGATAATAGTATTTTAAGGAGAAGATGCATTAAATATCTGAGATGCAGCTAAATTTGAAGTATACTAGTTAGTATTAATTTTGGTTATGCAAATAATAATTGAGATATAAATCTAGGCATCTTCTTCTTAGCTTCCATCAATTAAAAACAAGTCTTGGTAATAATCTTAATAAATTTCTTGAAATTTAATAAACCTCTTTGTTCCAGACACTTTCATTTAAAATTAAAACTATTAAAAAGATTAATATTTGATTTTCTATTGAATTCTTAAAATATAAAATATTATTAACAACTGATAATAGCTTTTTACTTTTTAAATAAAATCTTCATTTTTTATGCTATTTAAATAAAAGAATTACTAAATTAATGACTTTAAAAATAGGAAATATACTTTAATAAATTATCATAAGACTTGAGAATTTATTCTCTAAAAATATTATTTGTAATTTTAATAAAATGTAGTTAAAAGAAACAATTTATATAATTAATATATGCATTGTGAAATTATTTAAATAAATTATGCCTTGACTTCACATTTAATTTGATTAAGCTACAAGAGTCAAAATTTATTTATATTTAATAGAATTATCAATATTTATAAAATGATGATGTTAGAAGAATACAAAAATAATAAGTATAATGAAAAAATTGAGAACAAAGCAATCCTAAACAATAGTAATGTCTCTTCAGTCTTGATATTATTAATATAAGATATTTATTTAAATTTATTAAATCCAGATATTTGATTTCAATATTATTGAACCATAAAGTATGTAAAAAGTAAGTTCAGTGATATTTGCGATATTCATAGGATTAAATTGCTAAAATTGATAAATCTGAATTAATAAATATACTTTGCAATAATGACTCTGATATAGATGTGATTGCATTCAAATAAAAACCCTATTGTAGTTGAAGTAAGCAAATTGATTTCATTTATGTCAGTTAGATATTATATTTTTCATTAAATTAGAATTTTATAATATTTATGATAATGATTTTAGTTAGATATAACATGCCTTCTGGTCAGAGTGTTAATACAATAAAACTTTATCCTCAAGGATATAATGTAAAACCCGGTTAGTCAATTAAGAATGAAGATTGGGGATTAAGATTAATTAAATTAAATTTGTATTATTATTGGCGTAATTTATTAAAGTTTTGGCTAATTATTAAAACCATTGGCTCGAATTATTGTCTCTATAAAATAAACCAATCAGGGTGCGTATATTTGTTTTTGGCCTAATTATATTTAATTTCAGCCAATAATTATTTAATTTTAATTTTATTATTCTTAATTCCCATTCTTCATTCTTAATTGACAAACGGGGTTTCAGCATAAAAGTATTTTATGACACAATATTGACTGAATCACAAAACAAAATCAAGTGTAAGTTATTTGCTAAAGCAATGATAGACAATGGTAGAAATACAGAAAGAGTTTTTAGGTTTTTACCCAAATAAATAATTAATAAATACAGAATTAATGAATCATTATAAATATAGAGAAACATCTAAATGATAAATATATACCAAAGAAAGCAAATAGAAAAAATATAAGAAATTTATTTTCAAATTGATAAATCACAAGCTATAAACAATTTATATGCATGTTTGATTTTATTGTTATTAAATTATTAAGACAATATTATAATTGTGTAAAGAATTAAAGAGGGAGAGGGAAAAAGTTGAGATAACTAATCAGAATAAAATAACTAATTAAAATAGTAAATAATTAATTATAATGCTAAAATTCTCTAGGCTAAAGAAGAGTAGAAACCCAATTTAATGTAGAAAATTAATTAATAATTACTCTACAAGCAATCAAAGTAATTTAATTATTTTAATTTTAGACTTATTATGCTTAATTATTCCATTAGTAGATGTCATCTATTTAAATATTTGTGATAATAAACACTCTAGAATGCTCTTTTATTTATCAATCATATATATATATATTTTCGGTTTATCTAATGTCATTTAGCTTGACTGTACTTCTCACTGTACTAATGATATTTCTTATTAAAAAATATAAAATTTAAATGTATTTCAAAATAAACTAATGCAATAATTTGTCATTATAATTTATATATTAAGAATTATTTATAAAAATATTATGTCCTACAAATTGTAAAAATAAGTAATTATTGAATTTCATATAATTATAATTAAAAGATTAATTTTTATTGAATAAGATTGTTGTTAAAAGTTTATTTAAATTCAAATAAGAAGTTAATTATTGTAAGTATTTGGTAGACTTAAAAAACATATATAGACCTACTATAAATAATAAACAAGCCACCAAATTTAGAGGCCTATATTACTTAAATATGCAATAATTATTCTAAATTAAATTTTATTCCTAACTTTCTCCTTCCTAACGCGTCATGCTTGAGAGGAATAACTGCATTCTCAAGGACATTGGCGAGCATCCATCGCCTAAACTGTGAAGCTGTCGCCCTCCGCGCTGCTCCCAGTAAGTAGACCAAGAGCAGTCATTAAGCTTGCCAAAGCTGGGCTCATAGCTTACCTGTCTATTGGAGAGAATCTCTTATAAAGGTCACGACAACATAAAGCATGTCGTGGAGTGCCACTTGATCAAACAGCAGCTGGGCTTTGCAATTTAGTTACCTACCAAGGAGGCGAGGGGCCTCTTTAGACAGCCAGTTTAGAATGTACACAACCAGATGTAAATTACACATTCGATTAGCGAAGTCGAAGTCAAAGGTGAAGGGCCCTTTACAGTACATGATCATAACTAGATCAACCAAATGTCTATTGATAACCATCTCTTTTCGTCAACCTTCCAGTGATCTAACTAAGCACCCCGAAGTTGAAGCTATTATTGCTGATGAAAAAATGTGTATTAGAGCTTTATCTCCATCAATTAGACTCTTCTAGGTTGTTGATCAAAAAAACCCAACCGTCATCCTCGATTACGATTACTTCAGATTTTCAGATTTCACAATTGGAGATGTTTCCATTTGCTTCATATGTCCCTATGACCAACTCTAAGATTTAAGCCATTAATATTGAGGGTCTCATTACTTTCCCATTAGCTGGTCATGAGGCTCTTGTTGATGATTACATCACGTTTGTGTTTGGCTTTGCCAATGTTTTCACTGGAGCCTTCGATTACCCTACTATTAACTTCACTTTTAGCAATGTTAACGATAGAGTCTTCGAAAGCAGTCATCTTAAAGGGTCTGCCTTCCATTTAAGACTGGATATTCATACTAACACTGAAGTCTTGATTAGTATACAATCTGGCTCGAGGAACTATTGATTCTTGAGTAGAAATGCTTTAAACTCAAGTGGAATCATAATAGATTGAATGAATAAGTGCCAAGACACTTATTCTCAGATTAGGAGTAAAGCTAGCTACCTCAGAAAAAATTGCATAGAACTTCAAAGTAAAGCTTCTCCTCTAACATTAATGACGGAGTACGTCAAGCACCTGGCAGTCAAGATCTCCCACATGGAATGTATTGGCATAGACAGCAGTTTGTGAGGGCCCTTATCACAGCATTAAACCATCTGGACCTCAAAAATGTTTGAATTATATGTAATGATATTATTATTTTTACAAACGGCCATATTAAAATTTAGTCATAGTCAAGGAGTACTTGGGGGTCGCATTATCTCAGCTCCCCGAACACTTGTCTATGTTGTACTTTTCACCGCCTGAGATAGTTCCTGGAAAATCAGTAAAAATAGTGGTAAAATTATGAATGTAATATTCTAAAATAAATATTTTATAAATATTTATAACACTTTGTTATTTTAAAATCTATATTTTTTTCTTGCAATTTAATGATATTTTGGATTTTTATTTTTTCAAATATTATTGATATTTTATTGCACTATAAAAAAGTATACCATAGATGGTTTATTTAAAGATATAATTTAATAAAATAAATATATTTTTAAATTATGAAAGCTTTTTTTGCTATAAATGATATTTAATTTATTCATACATCAGAAACTTAATATTAATCAAGCAATATAAGTCTTAGGGATTTGTTACTTTAAAAAATAATTGCTGATTTGCTAAAATTAATATATGCAACTTTAATAATAAATTTATTAAAATAAAAGGTAAAGATTATAAAAATAATTTTTAAATTTTAATATTTTAATTTAAATTAAATATATTATATATTTTATTTCTTTTTACTGGTACTAAGTAGTAAAAATGTATAAGTTTTCTCGTACCAAAAGTTAATGTAATAATTCAAAAGATTTTTAAAATTCTAAAAATAATAATAATAATAATTATATCTAATTCATAAATAATTTTTTTTGAATTTTTAGAAATTATTATATTCACGATTTTTTTACTTTTATGATTGAATTTGGGTGGTCACCCTGGTTCGCCCTTGTTGCAGGTTTCATCCTCAATCTCGTTGGAAAAACTGAAATTTTAAAATGTCTGACATAAACCCTTGTACCAGCCCTTATCAGAAATAAATTAAACTAGATAATTCCTGCTGCATTGCAAGAGATGTGGCATGCGTAAGAATATCGACAAAGACGCCACACAACATGATAGCTGGGAAGGCTCTAGAGGTGAAGAGATAAGGAAGACGGGAACACAAACTAATGTCACTAGGGAAGAAGTGGTACAGCAGCTCCTGTACCAACTCCGCTAATATAAAAGGCTGAAGAATGCATGAATACTCTTATCATATACTTTTTGCAAAAGTACATCACGCATTTTGAAAGTTAGATCCAAGTGTAAATGCTCTCTTTTCTAGCAAGATTTATGATTGGGAAAATCAAGTATTCAACTATATAGCTAACTGTAAAGGGATTTAGTAGAGCCCCTAAAGATTTCATCATTAAGTACATTCTTTTAAATCTGCATAACCTGAAATGACAAAAAGTTAACTTTAGAAAAAGAAAACAG
>ARYC01001146.1:0-42624 GCA_000711775.1 Oxytricha trifallax | reverse complement strand
TTTCTTCTCCTCTTCTAATGGCTTGCTTGGGCCCATATTTCTTCTCTTGCTGCCAGCTCCTGCATCTATGTTCATTTCATCTGGCTTTTAGACATCTTTATGAAGTCTCTTGCTCACTTCATGAAAAGTCTATGACTTTCTCTCTCTGTGAACCTTCGCATGCTCTTTCTTTAGGAATATACTAGTTCCAGGTTTCCCTTCAATGTTATGAATCAAAGCTTACTAGAGAGGAATGGATGCTTCTTATGCTCAGCGAGCCAGGTCTCGCTTATTAGTATTCGTTGCTTCTTTTAAACTTCAGGAGAAATAGAGTAGCGATTCTTGTGCGCTTCGTCAATGATCTCTCTGAGATAACTCTCTCTTAAAGTGCCAAGAACGCCAAAGAAGAAGTTCCTTACTGGAAGATTGTTAGAGAGTTGTTTTTTGGTAGGAAGATAAACTACCAATTCTTCATCTTTCATCGCAACCTCGTGAGATTATTGACTGAAATCTCTGGGTAGTTTGGTATTTCTATCAACTTTATTTCATTGTTTTGAACGCTTTCTTCTCATCGTAGAGTATAGCTTTTAAGAATGAAATTTTAATAACTTCAATCGTTGGAAGGAATAAACCAACAATAGTATATAATTAAGTACATGATACATGCTTACCATGTTGAGTTAGGTATCGATAGAGATCCTCTTTGCTTCTAAATCTTGAGATCATTTCTTAAGCTTCAACCCTCTTCATTGCAGTACTTATAGATTCCATCCTTGTTCCTTCTCTTGTTCCTTCTCTTGTTATTGAATTTCAAATTTTAATATATAGAGTTCTGGATCCTACTGTTAAAAATCTTAGAATTAAATATGGGCATCTTATAGGAGGTCAACCTGGTAAGGATACGTGGAGAAAGCTGGCAGAAGCTGTAACAAAGTTCAGAGATGGAGCTCCATTTTTATTCAATTTAGTTCAATTAAATTAGCACTAAATTTGTTTAAATTTGATTTGTACCGGTACTAAATTCGTTTAAATTTAATTGGTACCAATTTAATAGTACCAAAACTTAATTAGTACCGAGTTTTAAACTAATGAGATTTTAATGGAAAAGTTCCAAAATGGTTCAAAACGTAATTGGTACCAGTACCAACCCGATTTTATATTTGGTTTGTACCAAAATCGAAATTATTAAGTATGAAATTAGAAAAATTATATTTATAAACAAACATAAATATGATCTCTAACACCTTAAACTCAACCATAATTGTTGACGTATCAACTCCAATACAGAGTGACTATAACCAGAAAGGCTACTAGAGCTTAATAATAGAAATTTAAATTTGAATTTAAACATGGCGGCTAACTTAAATCGAAAAGCAGTTTCTCTTAGCAGTGGATAATCATAGCTTAACTTTGGCTCCTCCAAGAAACCAGAAGTAATTTATATTGAGAAGGAAATTGAGCAAAGAGCTCTAGAGTTTGAAGCTGAGGTCTTTAAAATTTAAGTTTAAAACAAGAAGTAGAGTGCAGAGATAGGAGTTTAAACATAAGGTGAATTAGTTAAGGAAGATAAAGAACAGCAACGAATAGAAAAAATTAAAACATTTTAATATGAAGACTGCCAAAATTTCTTCTCAACTGAGTCTAGTTTGAAGAGGCAAATCAAAGAGGTACACTCTGGTAGAGCTAAAATCTACTTTAAGCATGATAAAATAGATGGTAGATATTAGTGCACAACATGCATGAAGTCTTATACTCACTCAGCCAAAGTAAAGAGGCATATGCAGAAGCATCATTTAAGCGAATTCCTGATTAAAGATGAGGAAGCTTAAAAGCTTGTACCTGCTAAAAGAAAAAATAACTCTCTTGAGTCATAAAGACAACAATAGGAAAGGCTCAAGAGGCAGAAGCGTTTTGAATCAATGAATCAGCCAGCAAATGGTACTCTTATAGCATGTCTTTAAGAGAGAGCTATGTATGTACCTGCATTGAATGCAATTAATATAGAAAGCTTTATTGAAAATTACTTGAATTTTGACCTGCCAAACAAGGCTAAGCTTATAGTGGTTGATGAGTATGCTTACAAAGTATATCCTTTTAAATATCTCATTAAAAGCGAGCAGTATCAAAATGAATTTGCAAACGAATACATAATACTGAGGGAGGCATAGAAAAATTAGTTTAAGAACTTACTAAGACTTGATGGAGTTATTCTTGGGCATGGCTTTGTTGCATTAATACTGAAAAAGTTTGAAATGACTTTGAGAGAGTATCTCTATCATAATAGATACTCAGATGATTTAAATGAGATACTGTCAGAAATGATTAAGGGTGTTTAAGAGCTTCATGAACTTGGGTATGTACATAGAGATTTGAAGCCTGAAAATATTATGTTAAATCTCTGTCCATAAGAAATTGTAGTCATTGATTTCAAAAGAGCAATAAGATAAGAAATAGTAACTTTGGCTAAGGTGCTTGGCACACCAGGATACTTTCCAATCAGGGAGAAGTGGACTAATGGCTCTGTTTAATGGGATGTTTGGGCAGTTGCTGCCATAATCTTAGAGTGCGATATGGAAAGTATGTCTTACTTTGGAACAAAGCACGAAAAATAATCAATAAGTCTGGCTTCTAAACATATATAACAGGAAGATGTCTGCAATCAAATTAAAAGGCTTGTAGAGATGATAATCGTTAGAGCTACAGCTTATCCAAGATAATCTTTAGAAGACATACTTGAGCCACCCCAGAGAGCTAGATTCAAGAGGTACCACAAAGATAAGCTGATAAAATTTGTTTGAATTAAGTACACTACTAATCATTAAATATTCATTAAACTCACTAAAAACCTGCGTTTTCTCTATTAACCCCAATAAGACCCCAACTATACCCTACATATCAAAGCACTTATAAACCTCACTAAGGGGTTTTGGGGTTTTGAATTGTATTGTCTTAAAACCTCATTTTTTTCCGTAATCTTCATCATCACTATAATTACTTGTTCTGCTTCAAACCATGAAAAATATTCAAGTTGAGTTCTTGATCTTCTTGGCGTCAAAAATAGCAGAGCTAGAGATGCTGAAGTTGTAACCTCGACCACTTCTCACTTTAACACTGCGTTGGTGAAGATGTTAATGGGCTTAGAGACTCCATTATGTTTCGCCAAAATATTTGAAATTTCAGAGATTTAATTAATTAAATCAGGCCTATTAAAAGTTCGTTAAAGATTAAAGCTATTATTATGATTAAAATTTCTCAATCATTATAACTTAAAATGTTTTAATAGGCCTGATTTAATTAATTAAATCTCTGAAATTTCAAATATTTTGGCGAAACATAATGGAGTCTCTAAGCCCATTAACATCTTCACCAACGCAGTGTTAAAGTGAGAAGTGGTCGAGGTTACAACTTCAGCATCTCTAGCTCTGCTATTTTTGACGCCAAGAAGATCAAGAACTCAACTTGAATATTTTTCATGGTTTGAAGCAGAACAAGTAATGATAGTGATGATGAAGATTACGGAAAAAAGTGAGGTTTTAAGACAATACAATAGTTGATGCTATAAACATTTTCATTATATATCTGTATTCTAAATATACAACTATTCTTAATTCAACTTATTCGTTTTATTTTGATTTTATTAAAATCAGTTTATAATAAAATTTTTGGTCTCGTAATTTAAACTCGAACTATTAAAAATTTGAAAAAATATTTTTTATTATTAATTTACAGTATCTTATTAACAGATATTTGCTTTTTAACCGTTACATAGTATTCATTTTTAAATTAAAATAGCTTTTTTATCTATTATTCGAACCCTTTATTTAAAGATTTATTGATTTATAATTACAAGATTTACGTACTTTTTTTATTTTCAATAAATCAATTTAAAGTCTTAAACTACTATATGACTTCTTCAAATCTTTTGTAGATTGCCTTCAAAATTAGTTTATATGTTTGAATTATAACATAATTTATAATTTATTACCATAAAAGAATTCCCCAAATTTGACAAATGATATTAATTTTTAATTATTTTGCAGCAAATTATTAAATAGGATAACAATTTGATAGTTTTTTTAAATAATTATAAGTAAAAGTTTTTTATTGAAAAGAAGATATATTGAACTAGAAACTAAACTATCCGCTATGATATTTATATTCTATAATTTTTGTTTAAACACATTATGTTTATAAATCACAATAATACATTATATTTTACTCATTTATGCAAATTCCACTAATTTATTAAACTATAATTAATTTATTCATGACAATTAATATTATTTATTATCATCATTTACCGAGCTGTAACGTCATGTATCGAGCACTGACATCAACACCCCTCCTTTGAATATAATTTAGATAACTATTTTAATATCATTTTTTTAAAAAATTATTATCTTTATATTTTTCTTTATATTTGGATAAAGGATTCTTAATTTTTATAGAAAATGAAAAGTTTATATTAAGTTGAAATATTTAATAAATTATACTATATGTAAATTAATAAAATAAATACCAAAATCAGAATGAGTGGTCTGAAGTCCTAATATAAGATGCATCATTCAACAACTAGCTTGGCTATATAAATTCCTTAGAAAATATAATCAATGAAATACTACTTCCATTAGACAGAAAACTGATTATGAATATATATATTTATATAAAGTATTAACCTCAAAAATATACAACGAATTCCCAACAAAAAAGCAGCAATACCATAACAACTAAATGAACTTGAAGTTATAATCAACAAGAGACTCCTCAACAAGTAAGAAAAGAGGAACATCCAAAAAATAATAAAAGAGGATAAGATCGTTAATTTAAGCACGAATAGATGCACATGAAAGATTAGCCAATTTTGAGGCATAATAAATCAGAAGACTTTGAAATCACTCTAAAAAAGAAACAAATAAATCAACTTTACTTTCAAATCTTCATTAAAGTTATTTTAAAGGAGTAGCAAGCAAGATGAGGACTTTTTAGAATACTAGTGAGACTTGCACCAGTCCAAATTTGAGCATTCAAAGATCAATCTGAAAATTATATGCTAAATATATTATATATTAATAAGGTTTATAAAACTTAAGAAGTGGATTAAAAATTTAATTAAAATAATAAACATCAATCATGATTCTTTTTACATAAAATAAAGTGAACTACAAAATGAACTAATGATATTAACAATAATAAGTAAATCTAAAAAAAAATTTCATCTTCATCGTCATCATCGAAAATCTTAAAATGTTTGCCCTTCTCTTTGTGTCTTTTTGAACTTCCTGTCTGTAGGTGACGCCCTCAGACTTACCAGGCGCAATCCCTTTAAAAATAAAATGATAGATATGATTTTGTAATATACATTTTTGTTGAATGACACAGTGCACTCTGATCAAACATTTTCAAATTATTTATTTCATCATTTAATTATTTAATACAATTCACTTTATTCAAAATTATTTTAAATGATAATATTATAAAGATAAGGCCAACATTGTGACAGCACTTATGAAAGAAACACTGAACTGAAATTTCCCATTAGAGCTAACCTAGAAGGATACACTACTACTTGCATTTGATCCAGTGATTCCTCCAGATCCATAAGGATAATTTGATATTTTGTACACCTTCATGAACAACCATCCACATTAATGTTAAAATGGCGAGAAAGTTATTTAGATCAACATTAAATTTATCAAACTATTCTACCTCATTATATAAAAAATAAACATCCTAGCTGAGAAGTCCCCCAATAATTTTAAATAGATGACTCTTGAAGTTTTAAAAAAGAACAATTTTATTGTCAAACTAACATTATAACTGCATTACTTTAAGTATGATGTAGTCTAGATGCTAACGATTAAGTATAGATCTTTTAAATATCATGTCTATTAAATTTATATTCAGATCCGACTCCTTATCTACAATAAGAGTAGCAAGAAAATATGTAACATAATTAAAGTTACTAAGAACAAGGGTTGGGGAAATTGTATGAAAAAATAAAGAAAAAAATTCAAAAGTCGGAGAATAAAGCACCAAAAAAGGGGGAAAGACACATTAAAATATAAATAATTTTTATCAAAATAAATTTAGTATTTAGTAAATTGAGTCATTATCGATTATAAATCTTTAAAAATCAAAAGATACTAACATATATAATAAACAGAATAAAACTTTAATTTTGTATATTTAAACTATATATGATTAGTATATCTGAGACTTTTAGTAGTATTAACAAAACAATTATGCTTCTTCATCAAATAAAATGATAATATGTATAGTTATTTGAATTATTTTTTTTCGAGTTTTACCTGCTTTATCCAATTATTTGTGTATGCTAAATTCAAATTAATCATAGTTTATAGGCATTTTGTTTATAAGAGAAATAAATTATCATTTTATCAATCTTAACCTATACCTTTATTTATATATTTCTTTAGTAGCTCAATTAATTTTCATCAGTTTTATGTTCTTCGCTGTAGAAGAAATGATTTAGGAATTCAAAAATTATTCAAAAAGATTATAGATTTATCTAATTACTTTTCATACTAATTGCATAGAAAAAAAAAGTATGTTGAAACTTCATTTTTCTTTCATATCAATAAATTGAAATACTAGATTATAATTCGTGTAATTTTTTTTTATCTTTCTAATCATTTGCCAATGCTATTTTTTATTTTATCAATATTTATTCTAATTCTTTTTATTGAAAGTATTTTCAAGAAAATAAGAATTTATATTATGAATAATGCTCAATAACTTTCCTTTACGATCTCTTATTTATTTTATAAATTTTGTTTTATTTATCATTTAGAAATTTTAAATCCGTTTAAGAAGTATTCAGCATCACATCCAGATCAGTTAAATTTTTTGACTATAACTTTGATTTTTCTAAATTATTAAATTGCTTTTTAAATAAATACCTGTGACTTAATTAAGCTTTGCTAAATTAGTAGAAAAATAAATCTATATATTAAGACAATTGTATCTTTTTATAAATTTTTTGATGTTTTTACCATGATAAATTTTTTTGTTCTATCCTTTTAATTCTTAATCTTATCGACATATGTAATAGCAAATATTCTCTTTTACCATTTTCTTCGTTTCTATTGAGTTATAAAGCAATTTTAGGCATTTTTATATTTAGTTCATCAAACTAATAAATCTTACTTTCTTTTATCAAGTTGAATTAAATCTAGTTCTCTTTTTAAATTTATTATCGTTTTTTTTAACACCCTTGAATTTTATAATTTATTTATTAGCTAGTAGGATTGCATTTAAAGACAGTTTTTTATACTTATATATCGAGTTAATTTGACTTTGTCGTAATTAAGTTTTTATGTATGATCGCTAGAATTCTCATTTTTACAATTATTAAGAAAAAAGTAAATTTTAGATTATTGATTCTTATTAATTATTTCAGCAAGCTTAGTCTTGATGAAATATTTTTTAATTACTTGATTCATTCTATTTATTTTCAGACTTTAATTTAACATAGAAACATAACTGCTCTCTTAAGATGGGTATTCTAATATTATCAAAGATGTGATGTTATATCAACTCAAATAAAAACAGCAATTAAAACAATAAATTATAAACAAATATATTTTATTTCACTGAAGAATTGGCATTTACAAAATTCACATATTATTAAATAAACTTCATTTGATTTCTATTATCAGTTATTTAATGCCTTTTAAGATTTCAGCAGTATACTTTTTGGAATAAATGGAATTAATGAAAGTTTTTACTTTTTGTTCAATTGAAGCTATGGCATGTTAATTTGTCATTGATCTAAACAATATTGCTCTTTCAAGACTATGATAATGATCTATATGTCTATGATTTAATTTATAATAATTATTTTAAGTAATTAAGGTTATTATTAATGTAATTACGCAACAACAAAATATTTTAAGTTATAACTATTAACTTATAGAATAGTGTAATTATGCATTTAGGCAAAAATATATTTGTAAAAATCAGATAAGGTTAACAACATAAAAGAAAATATTAACACTCTTAATATACTTTTATTTAAGTTTATTGATATAAATACTCATATAAGAGTTAGAGTTAATAACATTTTTCAGAAGTTGATACTTAAATATTAGTATGAAATTAAATTAAAATTATGAAAGAACCAATATTAATATCACGAACTTAAATTATCAGACAAAGATATAAGCTTGATTGCAAATATTGGACAGGTATACTTGCCTTAAAAATTATTTTAAATACATATCTTAACACAAATAGTTGAATTTATAAAGCCAGGTAAAATAAAGTCATCTCTTTGAGGAGCATCTCAAGCTCTAGTGATTATATTTTATTTCTTTGGCAAAATTTTTTCGAAATTTTATTTTTTATTATCATGCATGCTTAACTTCTAAATCAATCTACTTGCTAATATTAGCTCGCCAGACAACCTTTTAAATAATTGTCTGGCGAAATGTCGATATTCATGATAATCTAATTGGATTATAAGGAATTTCAATAAAAAATTAGAACATTGCTCTCAGTATCCATAATAAACATAAAGTGTCCATCAATATCCTTCTAGATATTCATTTCGGCACTCTTTCAACTCCATATGGACTATAGCAATATTCAAAAGGAAATGATAACTTTAAAAAGGAAACAAAAAATGAAGAATTTAGTAAAATTAATTTCGATAATATAAATAGTTAGAGTTTGAATTATAACACTTTAACACTGATAATTATAATAATCATTGAAATTATAATATGGCAGATAATTATTTACAAGGTTGTCTTGCGAGGATTATACCTTAAAATTAAATTAAAATTAAATTATCAAAATTCAAATTGGAATTACAAGAATAGTTATATCCAAGTTCAATTTACTTGATTTTTTAAAATATACTCTTGCTAAACTACAAAAATACCATTATATGGTTCATAATAAATGTGTTAATATCTTAAAAAAGCTTTAGAATCATATGAAGTAATATGAGTAATTGAGCCTTCATCTAATGAGTATTGAGTTAAAATATTATTTTATTATATTATGTTAAGAAAAATGAAGAAATTAATTTATATCTTTGAGTTTTAGATTATTTCATGGGATCTCTGACAATATTAATTTTATGAGTTTAGAACGTTTTAAAAAAAATTAACTAAACATTTAAGACATGAATTCTTAAATAAAAAAAGCAAATTGTTGACTAAAATTTAGAGAGTAATAAGTTATGAGGTTTTAAAGAGATTTAATAAATTTATGTTAAAAATCTCATATAAATATAAAAATTTTTATATCTTTAAAAAAGTATAGGAAAATCTATTTCTTACTCAAGTAGAAATTGCTTGATCGAACATAATCACTAGACTATTGGATATAAAAATCTGTCTCTAAAGGATAACAAATTATAACTACTATTTAGAAGTCATTCTGATGAGTCTATTAGAAAAATTCAAAAGCAATATTCTTACTAGTAAATGACGTTGTACTATTTTATGTAGCTTAATCAACATTATATTTTTTCATTTAAAAAAAAGCTTATTATCATAGATAATTATCACAAAATTTTGACTTTTTTCACTATCATATAAATCATTTTGATATAACTTCTTCATTGTTTAAATGTTATGAAATTTTATACATTAGATCAAAGCATAATTAAGTTATGTTCTTATAGTATTTATTAGTTTAGAAAAATATTTTCATTGTAGTTTAATTGAGAGGAAATCGTATCATCAAATAAGAGCCTTCAATTCATTAGTTCTAAAATGCTAAGGAGTTATAGCGGCGATCCATAAATTTTTGTAGCGTTAAATTATTGATTTCTCTTCTTACAACATTAAAAGATTTTGAATTATACAAAATAAATCTGCAATTCTAATTGGTTTCAAGTTAAACTTAAATATTCCAAACCAACTTTTAGTTTGACATTAACTATAGCTGCGAGATTGTTTAAGTTTATTATTCCTATTATACACCTTATTTTTCCAGTTTTCTATGCTATAATCTATCAGTAATAAAATAATCTTGATCTTGATTTTATCACTAAATAAATAATATAATATTTATATAACACAACTCAACTTAAATTACAAAGGTCCTTTATAAGCTATTAAAATTAATTTTTAAATATTTTTATTTTGGTCAAGTGGTCTTATATTAGATTCAATATTATTTAATAGTAAATACATTCATGAAGTTGAGATTATGTTTTTAGGAAAAATTCAAATAAAATTTAAATTCTTGAAAAAATTTGCAACATCATCTATTTTATTAAAATTTTAATGTTTTATAAAACTTAATTATTCTTAAAATTAATTTCTTTCTAAATTTTTACTCAATTATAAATTTACTTTTAGTCTTGAAATCATTTAAATAATTAAAGGATGGAATTTCTGATAGACTCAATGATTTATAAATTTTTTTTAAAGAAAAATTAATTTAATTTAACTATTAAATGTATTTTGAATACATTTCAACAAAATAATAGTTAGATTTTCTTCATTTATTTTTATAATAATTAATAGATTTTTTAGTTCTTTTTAATAATTGCAAATATATGCAGTTAGTTATTAGGAATGACAAATAGCAATTGAAATGGACTGGAAATATTATTTTTAAAATATTAAGAAAATTTTAAATCTAAATCTCCTCAATTGATGTTTTATTAATTTGATTTGAAGTTTATAGTTGGGATTATATTGGGGCTAGTAAGGTAATTAAGCCAATTAACAATTGGGAAATAAAATTAGTGAAATTTCGTGTCTATTTATAATGAAAAAATTAAGATTTACTGGTTAAGCTTAAGTATAGTACGACCATTAATATACAGGCCAGTGATAAATTATGTAGCAATTGTGAAAATCTCACAAAAGAGTATATAACAAAATAGATATAATTGCTTGCTGGCTGTTTAGCACTTAATTCGGGTACTTGATAGCATCCACCAAGAAAATAAAAGTTCTCTCAAATCATTATTGACAACCTTTGCGACTCTAAGACTTTAAAAATTTGGGCAGACTTTCCTCAAGACTAACGGGCTTTAATGTTTTATAGCAAGTTTCTTGAAATGTGCATCTTACCATAGACTTTAGTTTGTAGTATTTATAAAAGAAATGGTATTAATTTCAAGACTATCAACAGTGTGAAGAGAGTTATTGATTTTACAGTGCCATTTTATAGTAATAATTTAAACTATTATATTTATGACCAAATATAGCGAGTTATTACTAATAACATCAAGTTCATTGATTTTGTTGAAGCTATATTTACTCTTAGCATCTATATTAATAAGTCTTGGTTCAAGATGTATGATAATATAGAAGTTTCTTACTGAAAAGGAAAGGTAGTTACTAACCCAATGTTAACTGGGATGAACGAAGAGATGAGGAAAGATTCTAGTTTAGAATGTTATGTGATTCACCCTTATGATATTCCCTTACTCTCTGAATTTATCTATTAAAATTAAGAAATAACTCTATATATTACTCTCTTTTTATAAGTCTAAGAAGTCTTAGAAAGCTTAAGAAGAGTTAAACATAACTACGGTGTATAGCGTTTCTTATAGCCCATAATTTAATGGTCTATTGGAGTGAAATCTAGACTCACTTCAAGAAACTACTGCTGTATCATCTAATGCATGGTTTACCAACCTATACAGTAGACTTATTACAAAGAAACAGAAAAATGTGAGCTTAAATAAGTCAACAGTTTGCGCAAGAGAAGAAAGAATGATGTTTATAATTAAGTGTTAAATCTTAAATGTATGAATATTATCACATATTTATAGAACTCTTAAATAGATTCGGCTACTCTTTCTCTTACTCCTTTTGTGTCTAGCTATGACCTATCTTTCATCTCTTTGCGCTAGACTAGATTAGATATTCATTTCATCTAGCTTTTAGTCATCTTTATAAGACCTCTTGCTGACTTCATGAATAGTTTAAGATTTTCTCACTCTGTGGTTTTGGCATGTTCTTCATTAGGATATACTAGTTCCAGGCTTCCTTACAAAGTTATGAATCAAAGCTTACTATAGAGGTAAGATGCTTCTTAAGCGTGTAAGCCAGGTCTGGCTTTAAAGTATGTCTTGCTTCTTTTAATCTACAAGAGAAATAGAGTAGCATTTCTTGTGAACCTTTTCTATTGTTTTTCTGAGATAATTTTCTCTTAAAATACCAAGAAGAAATTACTTTCTGAAAGCTTAAAAGAGAGTTGTTCTTTGGTAGGGAGCTAAAAGCCAACACTTCATCTTTCATAGCATCATTATAGAGATTAGTGACAGAAATCTCAGAGTAGTTTGGTATTTCTATCAACTCAATTAAAACCTTTTTTATCTTATAATCCTTATTTTCATAACAGAGTTAAGGCTATAAGTATAATATTTGGTACCATCCATAGTTGGAAAAAATTAGCTAACTATAGTATTCGTTTAAGCAAACGTTGTATCACTATCATGCCATGCTGAGTGAGGTACCCATAGAAATCATTTTTGCTTCAGAAACTTGATATCATTTCTAGAGCCTCAATCCTTTTCTTACAGTGCTTATAGATTCCATCTTTGCTCCTTCTCCTATTAATGAATATTAAAATTTAAATAATAGACTTCTAAATCCTATCGTTTAAAATCTTACTATTAAATATGGGTATCTTTTTAGAGGTTAACCTGGTAAATATACGTGAATAAAGTTTGCAGAAGCTGTAACAAACTACAGAAACAGAGCTCCATTTATATCAATTTAGTTCCATTAAATTAATACTAAATTTGTTAAAGATTAATTAAAATTGGAACTAAATTCGTTTAATTTCAATTGGAACTTAATTTATATTACCAAAAATTAATTAGAACCTAGTTTTAAAATAATGAGGTTTTAATAAAAAAGCTCCAAAAAGGGTAAAAATGAATATAAATTATTATATACCTGTATTTTTAGTTTGTACAAAAAACAAAATTATTAAAGATAAATTAGAAAGAATATAGCTTATAAATTAAATATAAATATGTTGTGCTATACATGATGAAATTCCACCATTTTTGTAGCAGTGACAACTCCTTTTAAGAGTTACCATAACTAAAGAGGTTAATTAGCTTAATAATATAAATTAAAATTTTAATTTAAACATAAGGGGCTAACTCGAATAGCGATTCAGTTTCTTTTGGAACAAGATAAACTAAAATGTTAGATATTTTCTACATTAAAAAGGAATCATAGCGTATTGCTCTTAAGATTGAATTAAGTATCTTGTATCTTAAAATAAAGGGAAGAATCAGTACATAGAGAGGGAAACTTACTATTTATGAAAAATAAACTCAAATATTTATCAAAAATAAGTGGAGAAAATTATTTTTAAATGAAATTGCATTAGTAAATAAGTATTTTAAGAGTATTCGTAAAAAGTCTTATCTTAACATAGCTCCTTTGTTCTTCTAGTATCATTCATATCTTAAACCATCTCTCTATAATATTAAAGTATTCCTCAGTAGTAATATGTGTCTTCTGAAGTCTCTGTGTAATGCTCCCATGTTTATCGCTAAAATATAAAAAGTTTAGATATTATATTTGTAACTTAGAACTTTTGTAGAAGTACCATTCTTTGATGTCTGCCATTAATTTAATTGAATTCTAATTTCTTAAATTTTTCTAGCTATTTTTCATATTTGATAGAAGATGCTGAGGAGGTAAATGAACAGCTTGCAGTTGAAAAGAAAAAAATATTCAATGTCAAACTGCTAGAATTTTATCTCAATCGATAGAGTTTTAAGAAACCTCAAATAATTATACTTTGGTAAACAAAGATCTATTTCAATAATTATTATGTTTTTTATAAAAAACAAAAGTAATTGTATAATTAAAAATAGTGAATTCAAAATGGAAAAGAGGAATTCAAGCTGCTCTTTCCATAAAAATATAAATTAAAAAAAATGTATCTCATCATTTATAATTTATAAGTACCCTCCCTGGGAAAAGAGAAGGTAAGGAAAGACGAAGGCTCAGCAGAAGACCAATAAAAACAAAGAAATATTTATTCATTCTGTTGTTTATGTCTGTGAAGGAGTGGAAAAATTACTGAGTTTTAATTACATATTTCATATTACTAATGACATTTCCATATGTATATTAAATCTATTTTTTTTATCATTTACTGACTTTTCGAAAAAAATATTAAAAATAATAAAGTGGATGGAATGCACTAATGCACATCTTGTATGATGTCTAAGATCCACTTAGCAAAAGTAAAGAAGCACATGCAGAAGCAGCACTTGAATGTGTTTCTAATGCAGGAGGAAGTAACTTAAAACTAATTCCATAAAAAAGAAAATCAAATACTCTTTGGTTATAAAGATAGATGCGGGAGAAGCTCAATACAAAAACGATTAGAATTAATAAACTTACTTACTTGCATACAGTAATCTTTTGCATGTTTTTATGAAAGAAATATATTGATTAGTTTACATTAAATGCAGTTCATCTTAGTTTCTGTATTGAAAACTAATTTAAAATAAACGTACCCAACAAGTTAAAGCTACATTCATAGCAGTTTATAAATATACATATAAGATTTACTCTTTCAGTTATCTTTATAAGAATTAGCAGCACATAAATGAGTTTCCAAATGGATTCATAGTTCTCATTGAGGAGTAGTGAAAAAATTTAGCTAAAATAATATAATTATAGGGCTTTTATTTTAATTAATTAACTAAAGTACATCTCATTTACATTTATATTAATTTATTTTATTTTTAGGTACTTTATAGCATTTTCCTCTTGTGCGTAGAGTAAATTAATTATATTAATTACAAAAATATCTAAATTTAAATGCTATGATTAAATATGTAATTTAGTTTTATAAAAAAAATATATATAATGAATAAGTGTTTACCTAATATAAGTAATTAAGCAAACTAAGCTCAATATAAAACAACAAAACTTGAAAGATCATGTAATCTTATGGAATATTTTAAATTAATTATTATTCTTTTTAAATATATTTTACATTTTTTAGGAAACATCATTTTACTTTGAATAGATTATTTAAATTAAGATAATTATGAAATTAATATAATTAAGATATTCTTCCCCAAAACAGGTCAAATGCGATAGAGTAACTAAAAATATAATAAATTAGTGAAATGTAGTTAAGTTGATTACTAAAATTAGCGCCCAATAATTATGCTATTTTGGCTAATTGCAAGAATTTGCTTAAACTAGATGGTGTTTAAAATAGGCTCTGGCTATATCGCATTTATGCCAAACAAATTTGAAATGACTCTAAGAATCTATCTCACCTGAAAATGTTATGCTAAACATCTGTCCTTTAAAAGTTTTTGTTATCGATTATGATAGAACATTTAAGATAAGAGATTGTGATTTTAGCGAAGATTCTTTAGACACCTTGTTCCTAATCAATCAGAGAAAAGTGGACCAATTGTTAAGTTTAGTTGGATAAATGAGTAGTTTTTGCTTTTATACTAAAGAGAAATATACCAATTTCATATAAAACAACTTATCAGTTAAGTATAGAAGCATATTAAGCAAGAAGATGTATGCAAAGAAATAAAAAAAGAACTCCTTTTTATACTGTATAAAAAATAGATGACATACTTGACTCAATTGAAAGAGCAAGCAAGGCTCAAGAGATACAATAAATACAAGCAAATAAATTTTGCTTGATATTAGTAAATTATTATTCATTAAATACATACTAAATTTATGAAAAACCTGCGTTAGTTTTCTCTACTTGCCATAATAAGACCCCCAACAATAAGCTAAAAATAAAATAACTTAAATATCTAATTGAGAATTTGAGATTTTGAATGCCTAAATGAGTTGTTGAGAAATTGAATACTTTCAAGAATAACTTTAGGAACTTTATAAATGCTGCACAAACATTAGCCAGTTATTATTTAACTTTAAAAGAGAAGTAGAATTTTTTAAAAAAATAATACATATTATAGTAATTACGCATTTTTAATTTGATTTTCATCTCTTTATATTTAATTTCCTGATTTAGCATTAAGTAATTTATCTAGTTTTAAAATATAAAATATTTTTAACTTTTTATCAAATTTCACTTCAATTTTTCTATTTACTATTTTCTTGAAATATCAATTTTAGTAGCCAATACAGTAGCGATGATAAGGTAATTGATTTTTTGTTTATTTATACTTTTTATATTAATTTAAATTATTAAAACTAGGTATTTAATATTTAATTCTTAATAAAATATAATCTAGCTTTGAATAAATATTTATTTATCATGCCATTCTTAATTTTTATCAAGACAGACTTTTAACAAAAGCATCGCTATCTAATTTAATTTTGAGAAGAAATAAAACTAAAAAATTTAATCTTTTTTATTTGCTTTCAAAATTCTATATAATTATAATAAAAATTATTCATTATTCATTGAATTAAGTTTACCGTATATTGTAGGAATACATTGGATTTGGGAAAATAAATTATAATTAATAAATTAAATAATTAAAATCGTGACAGATAACTTTGTTCTTGCCTTGAAAATATGGTACTTGTTTGAAAAACAATTAAAAATTAGCTGGACTCTACTATTGGTGGTACCCCTCTATCACATCAATAAGAGTGAGATAACTCGACTTTAATATTGGCATCTAAATCAACTAAACAAACCACCCAATATTAAAGTCGAGTTATCTCACTCTTATTGATGTGATAGAGGGGTACCACCAATAGTAGAGTCCAGCTAATTTTTAATTGTTTTTCAAACAAGTACCATATTTTCAAGGCAAGAACAAAGTTATCTGTCACGATTTTAATTATTTAATTTATTAATTATAATTTATTTTCCCAAATCCAATGTATTCCTACAACATACGGTAAACTTAGTTTAATGAATAATGAATTCTTTTGAATAAAAATCAAAATATTAAATTAAAAATCTAAAAAACTCTTATCTTTACGTAAAATAATGTTAAATAAAAAGGAAGGCGCAATTAAATAGCGGGAACAGGATGCGAGCAAACAACAACAACCAACCAGCCAGAAGGAGGAGGCTGAAAGTATACATGGACGAGAACGACTAAGCACAACCAAAGACCCAGAAATATATATATATATATAAGACTTCTTTGAATATTCAAAGAAAGGATTGGCAAATCAACTCCGATTAAACCAAAATGTCTAGGGAAATAATTAATAAAAACTTAGACAAATTCACTGACTCATTAGACAACAACCATCAATTTCACTTTTTCCAACCACAAAGAGAAATTGAGGGATGGGTAAGAAGGAACGAACGATTTGCTGAAAATTAGAGAAGCAAGAGGAGAATCAATGACATTAATAGCAAGAGATAAATTGCTGTTTAACAAATCGAGCTAAAGATCTGTCTAAGAACGTTAAGGGACGAAGCTCGAAATTCAAACAAGATTAAATGATGAGAGAATTAGAACTTATACAACCTGACTTCATCGGATTTGTTGAAAAAATACTATAGAGAATAATAGGCATAAATAGCAGAAACATTACTCAAACCTAATTGGCAAGGAATGAAGGAGTTTTAACCCTAAACAGCGGGAAGTACGAATTGAAGACCGTCATGACCCTGAGGCTATTCCTAGCTTGAAACATTCTAAACGTGGTGGGATTTCCACGTCATATTATCACGATACACATCCCACCTAACAGTAATGAGGAGGTGAAAGAACTCCAAAACATAATTATATTTATGATAAGATCCATTAAATAAAACTGCAAACAACAGAAGATTATTGTCATGAGTGATTTCAACTTCCACTTAAAATAAATAAACAAGAGACTTAAGTAGGAATGACTAAAAGAATCTATACCAGAGGATGTGGAGACACACTCCAAAGGGAACTAAATGGATTAAATATTCTCAAACGTAGAAACAATACAATGGGAATTAGAGTAGCTAAGACTAACGGATCACAAATTGGTCATGGTGAGACTAAAGATTAAATACCAGGATGACGATCTAAGACTCTAAGACTGACAGACAGGGAGAAAGCTTTAAGAATAACTGAGGTTATGAAATAATGCTGAAAAAAATTTAATGAAAAAGGAAAGAAACTGTCATTAGAAGATCTAAATTACCAATTAGAAGATGTTTTGAAGATGAATTAGAAAAATAAGTTATAGTTAAAAATTGGTATTAAAACCTCCATAATGGGCAATAAAATATAGAGGGAGCGATAAGAGTAGTGTCTACATGGATGCAAAAGAGTAGTGGAACGAACCCATGAGAGACATGGAGCATTGTTTAGAGAGAAATGACTTAAGAGGATTCTTCTACTTGGTAAAGAGACTTACAAATATAAGACATAAGCAGAATCAATAATAGGTTGAACTATAAATGGAGAAAGAACAATCAGGAGAATAAATCAGATAAAAAAATCTGTGAATTCTACAGGAAACTATACAAAGATGACAGAAGTCAAAAATTAAACATAAAGGTTCACAAAGATATAATCATGACAAACGAAGAAAACAATGGAGAATTTTGGGAAATAAATGAAGTTGTGAAAGGAATTTAGACTGTAACTTCTACAAAGCAATAGGGCGAGATGGATTTGAAAGAAAAATGCTAGCTAAATCAGAAGCCATTAAAAATATAGTGATATAGAAAATAACCAACTGGATGAATGAAGGGACGTTTCCCCAATACATTAAAGAAGGAAGACTGATACTACCAGGCAAAAACTCAGGGGAACAATACTCAGAGATAGGAAATATGAGACCAATAGTAGTGAACTCACACATGAGTAAGATCAATAAGGTAAATGATGAGAAAATCCAACTACTATTGACAGGGAACTATCAAAATGGTTTTAAAGAAATTTAGAGCACTAATATTAACCTAATTAGACAACTAGAATAAATGAATGAATCAAGAAGAAAGAGAGGAGATAGAGAGGCATATGTCTTCATTGATTTGTAAAAAGCATTTGATTCAGTCTGGAAAGACAAGCTTATGAGCATTTTACATACTAGAATCCAGACAGAGAAGGATAAGTGTATAGTGGAATAAATTGAAGAACTGTATAAAAATAACGAAATCACATATGAAGAAGAAGAAATTTAAGCTAAGAAAGGAGTAGCACAAGGCAGTAGGCATTCCCCGATGCTGTTCAACATATATCTGCAAGACGCAATTTACTCATCAAAGGAGTTGTTGTCTTTAATTAAATAAGGAAAATTATTGGCATTTGCTGACGACCTCGTCATAAACGTAAAAAACCAACAATAATTAAAAAGAGTAATAGATGGTTTCAGAGAAATATATAAATCCCACAACCTGAAAATCAAAGTGAAGAAAGCCTATTTCATGAGTGATGTTATAAACTTTAAAGAGGATAGTTAAGTGGAAGAAATTAAATACTTAGGACTTAAGATTTGCTTAGATTCCGAATAATTCGTCGAAGAACCTGGGAAAAAATAAAGATATAAATATACTTTTACCAAAACCTCATTATATCAAACAATCCTACAATTTGCGATACTATAATGGTAACTCAAATTAGATCACTGGTCATTTACAAATATACTCCACTTGTAGTATCAGAATACATAAAGCTAGAGGAAATCGATAAAATAGAAACTTAACTAAAGAGAATAGCATTCAAGGCCTCCAGAGACATTAATAATAATATTCTGAGGAATATCACATAATTGAAAAAAATGGGGACGAGTTAAATAATCAACTAATTAGTTCAGTATAATTTAAAATTAGCTAAACCAACATTAGAAAGGACTTTTTAAGACAAGAGCAAAAAAATCAGATAAATGAGAAGAAAAGGGTCTTATAAAAAGAAAGAAACTTTTCCTGACGAAGAACGTTATGAATACAATGATGGCAATCAGTCAATGTAAAACAGTAGTGAACTACGGTATGAGTCACTATTATAATATCCACTAATCATTTCTAGGTGCGAATCATATTAAAAATTGTTATCTGATGAATGAAGCAGGGGATCCGACTAGGTTTAAGCGAACAAAGATTGGTTGACTTAGACCATAAGACCTAGGTTTAGGTGATAGCATGCATGTTATGGCTCAATGACAGAATAAGAAGGCTTGAGAGAAATGGACACTACCAAAGAATAAAAAAAAATTCAGAGTGTCAAATGTGAAGAAGTAGAGAGAAATAAGGATAAAGGAAAAAACAAAGTTTAATCTAACTATTTGAATTTTCAAAATTGAGAGTAAATGAGAATTGCGAGAAATAAAGCGAATAAGTTGAAATAAGAATGATAATTAAAATTAAATGCAAATACTTACAGTTAGAGCATCAGTATAGAGTCTTTTATAGTCATAAACCTTCTCCAATAAAAATGGAATGAAATTATAAGTATACATTTAGAAATTAAGCATTAGATTTGTATATGCAGTAAAATATATAAAATATATATCTATTATGATAATTAATTGATTATATTTGCAAGTCTATCTTTAAAAACTAATAAGCATTCTAAAATTATGTATTTGTTTATATTTATATTTGGTAGGGCTTATAAGCTCATTTTTTAATTTTACATATTTCAATTTATAAAATTTCTTGGGTAATCTGGATAAAATATATAAAATTTTGGCTATGAGGTAGTATCCTCCCCCCCCCATAATGTATACTTTTCTTTTTGTAGTCTGATAGAGTTTTTGACGCTGAGTAATAGTAGCAGATGAACATGGAATGTGCGAGCAATAGTTTTGGAGCTATGCCCTCATCAAAATCACATTTTATATATAAAAATCATTATAAATTTTACAAAAAATTTCAAATTTTTCACAAAATTTAATTTCTCTAAAATTAACGATTTTTAATTATATTAACAAATTATATCTAATTTATTATAATTCTAAAAAGTGATTTAAAAATCATTTTAACTTCATTTAAGATTTTCAAAAAGACTATAAATGTTTTCCTTAAAAATTAAAATAAATTAGATATAATTTGTTAATATAGTTAAAAATCGTTAATTTTAGAGAAATTAAATTTTGTGAAAAATTAAAAATTTTTTGTAAAATTTATAATGATTTTTTTATATAAAATGTGATTTTGATGAGGACATAGCTCCAAAACTATTGCTCGCACATTCCATGTTCATCTGCTACTATTACTCAGCGTCAAAAACTCTATCAGACTACAAAAAGAAAAGTATACATTATGGGGGGGGAGGATACTACCTCATAGCCAAAATTTTTAACTAAAAATTATTACCCCATTTTTATCTTTTACATATATACTTAAACTTGGTTTTTTACTAAATTCTTTATAAGAGCTATAATTATAAATAGTTAATAAGAAACATAATTGGTTTAAATGTCTTTTATTTTAGTTATTATAAGTATCTAAATAATCATGATTTTTATGTAAAACTTACATTCCTTTAATTATTCTAATGAAAATTTATCAAATTTATATTTTTTATAGCTATTTATGATGTTTGGAAAGTTGATTAAGAAATATAAAACATTTCAAAATTAAATAAGCAAATGTTTTACTCAACAATAATAAGTTAATATATTTGCTTATTATAAGTTCAGATTTCTATCTGTATCGAACATATTTATTTTGAGAATTTTAAGATTTTAATTATGAGCTTATAAGCTCAATTTATTCGGGCTTCTAAGTCCAGCATAATTATTGAAATGCAAAAAAGCAAAAAAATTCTTAGTTTAATTTTGTAACTCTTTATTAGAATTTTTGTATCAAATATGAAGGTTTTTTTTTAATAGAGATTAAATTTTAAATTATATTTTTTAAAAAGATTAGTAAGAAATATAGAAAAATTATGAAAAATTTCTAATCTTGCCTGCTAATATTGGAAAAAAGAAATTTATTATATAATTTATTCATATTAAACTTATTTAATACAAAGCTAAAGATAATCTTATGTAAAGTAATTAGTTTTTGTCGAGTTTAATTCTCTTTTTGGGGGGGGAAGTTTCCTGTCAAGGTTTATGATAAAAAAAAATTTTAGGGAAGTTTCCTGTCAAAAAGAAATTATTTTTTTTAATTTATTTTTTCTTTATGGAATTATTATTTTTGACTAATATAAACACCTTCTTTGATTTTCAGGTATTTTTAATTCAACAATTTACCTATCAATCATAAAGTATTATAAGATCGACTTGATGTTGAACAATATTTTCATTAATATTCATCTTATTTTGCATTAGTTTTTCAAAACTTTTAGTAAGAATAATAATAATAATATGGTTCTATATCTTAAGTAATGAAATTAGAAAATAATTCCAATTTATCAATTTGATTCTTAAAAAATATTTAAATTATCCTTTAGCCATTTAAAGAGTAAAAAATTATTAATTAAAATATTTTATATTTAACTAATAAAAATTATATATAAAAAGTATTTACTTGACAGGAAACTTCCCCCCCCTCTTTTTATTAATAATTTTTAATTTAAATTGCTATAGTTAAATACTGATAAAGAATGTAATTAAATACATCACTTAAAATTTTCTAATTTATCAAATTAATTTATTATCTAAGGTTTTTTATTAAATTTTGAATCAAATGTAAAGGAATGTATATAAAAGCTGTAAAAAAAGGTAGAGATCCTATATTAAATAAATTTGAGAAAATTTTATGCGAAAAATTATCATAAATAAAAGCTATGTATAGCATTAATTGCAATTGAATCAAGTCTTACTATAGGTATTTTCGAACTCAGAAATATAATTATTATTAAAAGGTATATTTTTTAGGAATTTTTAGTATAGTAAATAAATTAGAAATCTCTGATAAAAAATTGGGATTTGAGGCTTACAATGATAAGCTTAAAACAAAAGCTTTTTTATAATTAAACTATCTTTATTTCAAAGAATTATTTCTCTATAACGCTTTATAATTATTTGTTCTATTGAATATTAAACCATGTATTCGAATTTAATGAATAGTTGATTAAATTCTTTGATTAAATAATTTGTATGATTATGTATGAGTTGTATGAGTTTGTATGAGTTTTTGGAAAAATAATTTTTGATATTTATAATCATTATAAATGTCAATGATTACATATGAAATTACAACTTACTTTACTAAGATATGAAGGGAATATATATAAACAGCCTAAATAAAGCTATTAATAATCTGGATCTCTAAAATTTTAAGAATATTAAATTAATTTATTTTTTATCAATAAGTATTCAAAATAAAATCAACTAATTTAATCATTAATTATGCATGTCATTATTTTAACAAACTGGTTTAATATAAGTCGTTATTATTAAATGAAAACTATAAATGTATATTTTACAATATAATAGAGAATTTTTCTAATTTTAATTTTGTAATTCTAATTCTCTTATTTTTACAATTTTTAATTTAATGGGGTTTTGGGGTTTAATTCCACTGTCTTCTTCCTCAAATTGCTCTTGATCATCAACTTCTGTAGTCATTGAAACTTCGAAAGATATTCACGTTGAGACCCTGATCTTTCTGGAGTAAATAATAGCAGACTTAGAGATGTTGTAGCTGCAACCTCGTCCACTTCTCTGTTTAACACTGCCTTGCTGGAGATGCTGTTGGCTTTAGAGGTTTCATACTGTTTAGCCAAAATATTTTAAAATTTGTGATGTTTAATAAACTAAAATTAACAAATAAAAACTTTTTAAGTATTAATGATAAGAAATTAAAGTTTCTACTATTAGGTTAAATTTATAAAGAAATGTAATTAGAGAAGTCTTAATTAATTTTGAACTAATATATTTTAATTAAGACTGTGTTAATTTTAGTTTATTAAACATCACAAATTTTAAAATATTTTGGCTAAACAGTATGAAACCTCTAAAGCCAACAGCATCTCCAGCAAGGCAGTGTTAAACAGAGAAGTGGACGAGGTTGCAGCTACAACATCTCTAAGTCTGCTATTATTTACTCCAGAAAGATCAGGGTCTCAACGTGAATATCTTTCGAAGTTTCAATGACTACAGAAGTTGATGATCAAGAGCAATTTGAGGAAGAAGACAGTGGAATTATGACTATAAAAGAATCTATACTGATGCTCTAACTGTAAATATTTGAATTTAATTTTAATCATCATTCTTATTTTAACTTATTCGCTTTAATAAAAATTATAATTAAAATTCAAAATTAAAATCTATAAATAGGGAGAATCCTATAATTAAAAGATTAAACAAATTTAATATCAAGATGGAAGAATAATAATATAAATTACACCAGCAGAGATTAAATCAAAGTTAGAACAGCCGGGGGGGGAATACAGCGATAACAACGGTTGAAGGAAGGCATAGTTTTTTTAGAAAGTGAAGGAAATCAATTATGATCTTAGAGATAGGAGTAAAGATTAAGAAGCTCTTGGAGTAACGGAAGACAGAGGCTAGAAAGTCCCACTAAACAAACAACTGGGCTTCAAAAGTAAACTAAAGATTGGACCATCGAATCCAAGAAAGAGAATCAACAAGACGCAACCGTAGAGAACAACATATGACAGGCACGAAGATGGCTCAGCTTTTGTACAAGCAGACTAGATGTAGCTTAAGAACTTGATAGACCTTTTGGAAGTCACTTGTCAAGGATTTTACAAAATCGTTCATGCGAAGAAGGGATGGTCGCCACAAATCACAAGAATGGTAGTAATAGTTTGCTAGAGAACTAGAAGCAAAATAGAGAAAGCTCTGGTCAGAAGAGTCCAAGACAGGGAAAAAACGAGAAGAAAGGGGATGAGAGAATAGGACTTGCGGTCAGAAATACAACAGAATCATTGGAGAGAAATCAACGAGAAGTGGCAACACGAGGATATGATGCACGGAAGACACCTTTAATAGGAAACTATGGAAGTGTGTCAGAGATAAATAGAAGAAGCTTAGTTTTGTAACTACTAAATATCAAGGATAATTTTTTCCCCAATAGTCATGAACGACAAGGGAGTAACACAGATTGAAAAACTTATTGTGGGAAACGAACTGGAAAATATAAAACAGTTGATTCTGGAAAGAATCCTAAGATGTTAACGGCGTAATTATCCCAGTTAGTTGTCTGAGCATCTAAAGAAATGGAGGAACTGGGTGGTGCTAAAAATTGACAAAGACTCAGGACAAGTAGAGGTTTACGATACAAGAAAGGAAGTAGGGAATAATCCATAAACACTTGGACCAAGTAAACCAAATGATGATTAAAATCATGGGGAAAGAGTACTATGTAAGGAAGATATAATGCAAACCTGAGACCAATTAAGTGTAAGACCGTAAGATTGCGGACTTTTATCAATTCTGATAATAAATCACCTCGCGTTGGAACTTAAGAGCCAATATTCCAAATATTTTCATAAGACTGGATAAAGATGTAGAGATACTATCTATTATTCAATCTGTAGGTTAGCTTCATGAGAATGGAGATTGGGAAATCAGGCGTAACTATTCAGGAGAAAGTCTTGGAGCAGATCACAAAAAAGAGAAATGAGACACTAGGGAGGAAGAAGAGAACATATCGCAGTAAACTTACTTCAATACGTAAGTGGACACATGATATAAGCTAGTCCTAAATAGCACAGTGTAATATCATATTGAACTCTACAAGATGGAAAACGATTGGAACTTCATCAAAATAGAAGACAACCCAGCAGAAGTCGAGGATTACTTTTTCTCTCTGAAAAAGAACAACGATGAGAGTATTGGAAGTGGAACAATCAAACCAAGACTCATCCAGGACACAACTTCAAAATAGGCGACCAACATCACATCAGTGGAGACAACAAATAGGATTGAAGTAGGAGAACAGAAGCAAAACTTGAATTAGAAAGAGGAAGGACAGTAAAAGAAAATAAATAATAATGAAGAATAATTGTTAGGATTTAAAATTCGCATACTATATCAACATTGTATTTAAAAATTTTATTTTACTGTAAGTTATTATCTATCTATCTATCTAAACTATATAAATAGAAGAGTAAACAGTTATAAAAGAAAACTCATTAAATTAAATAATACTATATATCAAAGAATAGCATTACTACAAAACTATTCTTCATAAAAAAAAAACACATTACCATCTGAGCGCCAAATATAAACAAAATAGTTTATGTGATTCTTTTGAAAAGTACTTACCAAGTCAAACAGAAATAAACCGGAACTATTCCAAAAATATTTAAAAATTATGATATCTTATTTGTAACTTACTATTTTTGTGAATAATTAGATTTTCAATTATTTTCATCTAAATTTCTTTATTAATTTAATGATCATTATTCATTAATTATATACTTCTTAATTTAAATAGAAATTAATAAAATATATAAATAAATTTATGATTAAATTTAGAGATCTTATTTAAAATATAAAATTGTATGATCTAAAATAATTTCACTTTTTTATTTATCAAATTTTATATTAAGTAAATTGAGCAGTGAAAATGACTAGAATTATAAAAATTATTTTTAAACAAATATATATATATATAGAATTCAACATACTCTTAACATTATTAAAAGCTAGTTTTATTTGTAAACTTTACTAAGCTGAATGTATCCTACCTTAATTAAGATAATATTTCGAAGTTATTCACGATCCTATACAAGCTTCCATACTTACTTTTCAATGCTGATTTCTCTCAATTTTTTATTAAATAAAGTAATCTTCTAGCTATAATTAAAAAGATATATACACATGAATTAAGCAAACATAATATTGAAAAATTCGTGATTTTAATTTTCATGATTCAATAAATATTGAAATCTCTATTTTTATTAATTTGATATGCATATCGTAGGCAAAAAAGTAAATGCAATGATAAGTTAAGTGGAGAATTTAAATTTAATTATGCCCTAGTAAATCATAATAATTGAAATCTAATCAAATTATCAAAATGTTTTGTTGAATATCTTAGATTTTACAAATAATTATTCTTCATAGTTTTGTTATATATGATTTAATAGATGGGATTGAGACTTTTAATAAAGAGTCGAAAGCATCAACAAGATTAATTAAGGGAAGGGAGGGAAATTAGATTTGAATCATTATAAAGGAAATAGAATAACTTTACGAATTAAATTTATCTAACATATCGACTTTGGTTTTCGAAGAACTGCTTTTCTTTCTTAAGATTTTCCTTACTTACCTTTATTAATCATATCAATGAATGCTTTCAAATGCTTTTATGATTAGTGCATTAGGAACCAATGTATCTTGTTGGCAGTCATATAATGAAAAATAAAAAATTCCTTTGCTAAAGCTAGTCTTAAATATTTAGTCAGTATTTTTTGAATTTAAAGAGTAAGATAAAATAATCAAAAATTTGAATTTCATCATCTACTAGGGAAACCAGATCTTTTTAAGCATGAGAAGTTTCAGCTTCATGCATTCAATAAGCTGCAAGCTAATCTTCATTAATTTAGTTTCATGATAGAAATACTTGAATGTTCTGTCTTCTCTCCCAATATATTAACTTGAAGTTATCAAAATGAAACTGAATTATTGCTGAGTTCCAGGTTAAGTCAGTTATCATTGCCCTATGATCTACTCTCAGGATCCCAATAATAAATGAAAAAATTGTTTGTTTTCCATCAAGTACATCCTATGTATTTCAGAAACTCCACAATTCTCAGATAAGAAATGCAAAATGCAGTCATTTAGAATGATTATCAGGATGGTATGTGAATAAAGTAGTCTACCTTACACTCGAAAGTATAGATATAGATCTTCGTCAAAATAACGGAGTTACTATTTTTGCCCTAGAAATTATAGTGGCTAGTATACTTTGTTTAGATTCCTTACTAGCAGCAGCTGCACTAATCAGCTCAATATGGGTTCATTAAAGTACTTGTGATTTTAGAAACTACTGGAGGTATCGGTAGGATCTGAGTGATCGGAGGGATCGGCAGTATCGGAGGGATTGCAAGGACTGGAGGTATCGGATGGATCACAATAAAATGGAAAATGAACTCAAGGACTATGATAAAATGTAGTTTCAAAGGATATAGATAAGGAAAAACAAATGCTTAAGACTGTGAAGTCATGAAGATAATTTAAGTTTAACTTATTCATTTTAGAAGCATTTCAGAAGTGATTATCTTCCCAAATCTCTGACAAGATTCCTGGAAATTTGGAGCTATATAATTGCAAATATCTGAAATAAATGATCTTAAAATCTTTTACAAAATAAGAAATCGATGAATAATAAAGATGTTAAAAAGGTTTCGTGCATGTATTGCCTAAGATAATCATTAGAGAAAGTCTAATAGATTTTAAAATTAAATAATTTAAAAAAAGATCATCATCCAGAACAAACCAACAATAACCGCAAAACGATGAAACAATGTGGAACTTTTTAAGTGTACTAGACTTAATAATTTTTCTCAGATTCAAATGCCTAGCTCCAGATAAGGAATCAGCTATCTATCTTTGTTACTTTTTAATAAGTGATCTTTCAAACATTCCAAGATCAATGGTGAAAAATATTTGCTTAATCAAAAGTTAGCAAGCAAATGCCATGAGTCCAATGTCTAAACCTTGCAAACTTTCGGATGATAACATTGATTATCTAACGAGTTAGAGCACTTTGCAGCATTAGGCAGGGATGAAATTAGGGGAAAGATGTGTAATGTTCCATTGAAATTATCCTGAGCTTAAGATTTCTCAATCCAAACTTTCTAAGTTATACAACGACAATTGAATAAAGAGGAAATTTATCAGAGTATGCAAATAAATGAGTCCAGTTTAGAACCTGAAAACCTAAGGATTATTCTAACAGATGAAATTAGAACTAATCAATGCTATACAGGAGGGAGCAAAGATTGTTTTCATTGACGAAGTGATGTTTACATACTCCACTAATCTGAAGCAAGAGTTCAGCTATCGGGTCTAAAACATTATTGTGAAAGACATATTACAATCACTAAGAGAATTGCTCTGGTTGCAGGAGTATCTCCTGACAGAGGTTTGGAACTATACTTTAATTATGATATATCAGGAGGCGTTGAGAAATTTTATGATTTCATCATAGGATTGCATGGACAAAATATGACAAATAGGCTTGCTGTGGTTCTTGATAATCTAAGAGTGCATCACAGTAAAAAGATCAAAGCTTTGACAGAGGAGCTAGGCTTTACTCTCATTTTTACTCCTCCATACTCGCCTATTGAAAATTATTTTTCGGTGCTTAAGTACCAGTTTAAGAGGATGAAAATGAAAATTGTTGGATAGGATAAGAAGTTTGATGCAAAACTAGTTTTGAGATAAGCATTATGTAGCGTGGATGATGGTGTTATAAGAAAAATATGCATGAAGAAAATAAAGAAGCTTGATTTATGATGTTAACTTAAATTATGATAATTTAAGCTCAAATGTTAATCTCATTGCGTTGTTGTTCATGGTGCCAGCTTCAGATTAGGACTTAAAAATTGTGCCGTTCATGTCTAGGAGGCGAGATCCATCACTTTGTTTGATCCTATTTCTAGCTGAGGCATGCTCAATCCCCTTGAATCGCTTAAGGGACAAAACTTTGAGGGTCGATTGCTTAGGCTTCCTGGCCTTCATTAGTTTGGTAGAAGCTTTCAAGAGCTGCATGTTCCTCCCCGATTTTTCTAAATATTAATAAAGTTAGGGTAGGTAAGATACTTGATATAAAGGGATGGCTGGTTAACTGTGAAAACCAATCGACAGATATGAGAATGAAATCGTTCTTCTATCCTTAACTATCCATACTATTCCAGCTTCCCCTTGACTTGTTGATGATGTATGAGAGATACTCTGGTTGAAGTGTATTGAGAACATTGAAAAAGTATTGTCTTTCAATAGGTTTGGATTTCTCTGACATATCTGGCAAGTAGATGCTCAACTCTTGCAAGTACAGCTGTCTCACCGAGAGTTCATCATACTTTGGTACTTTCTTCATCTCTATTTAATCTATTTTTAAAAGTCTCTTGTTTCCCTTGAAAATCAATCTCAAATATTCTCTATTGACTCCATCGATTGGTGGCATGTAGTATCCAACAATAAAGTATTAAGAGCTAAAAATTTACGAATCTCTGTTAGATAGGAGTAAATGTCTAGTTTGGATTTGAACTTCCCATCGAGTTCGTGAGGAGTAATTCTTAGGATGCTGTCCTCAGCTTGGCTATCATTCATTTGAAATTGGTTGAATGATCTTTTAATGGAATTCATCTCCACAAATGTTATTACCTATAGCAAATTAAAAATAAAATATTAATACTCACCTTAACTATAAGAAAAACAGCTCTTTTAGTTGAAATTATTCTTAAGAATGTGGAAAAATCTTGAGTATCATCAATTTACAAAAAGGTAAAAAAACAGAATGACATTTTATTCCAAAAAATTCAAAATTTTAGGTTTGTGACTTTTTTGTTTTTTTGGGATTTTTTTCAGAAAAAATTTGCTGTCAATTTTTAATCGACTCTCCCCTTATTGTTGATATGATTTGTTCATTGTGCTCTAATTCATTATAATAGAGATGAAAATTTAAATTTTTAAAATTAAAAAATTCACAAATTCATAATTCAAAAATGAGCGATTCTCAGAACTCAATGTACGATAGTGATGACTCACGTTTCAATTCAAAATTCTCATCGACCAAGTCCCAATTATCATCCAAATCAAAAAAATTATCGCTAGATCTTAATAAAAGGGAACTGAAATAGCAATCTAAAGATTGTGAATCGAAAAGTTTTAAAAACTACAGTGATTTAAAAAAGTATTATGATCATCCACCTAACAAAGTTCCATGCTCCGAAGCAAGAATGACTCTAAGCCTGATCATCAATAGCTACCTAAAAAATTATAAGGATATTCAAAATCACCTCAAATGATCAGAATATCCTCTATAGGAACTCGATCGTGATCTCATTAAAAATTAGATTAGAGTAAATAGAAAAAATCTTAGAAGATCACTTATAGGAGTAAAAATGAAGGAAGATACATATTTAAATATAATGGAGCCAGAAAAGCATCATCAGTTAAGATCTAAAGAAGCCTCCAAAAGTAGAGATGCAAAACTTCTCTTGATGATCCTCAGCAAGCCATCCAAGCTTAAAATGATATTTCTCAGTTGGTTTTCTTTATCATTCGTAATTACTCTGACATTGAAGATGATTTTCAACTTTGTTTAATATTAAAGATGAATTAGGCTCTGATTTATGATAAAGAGTTTTATAATAGCTGTGTAGAAACCTAAATTTAGCATTAATAGAGGTATATAATCGAGTTATTTAAATCTAGAGAGATTTAACTTATCAAGAGGGAATTAAAAAATTACTCGCAAGCTTAAATCATTAAATTTCACTTGGCTGCTTCATCTATTATTAAAGAGTTGCCATTAGAGGGCTAAACTTTGATCCACACCCTTTACCCAAATTAAAAGCATAATGTTGACACTCAATTTTATGATGAAGTTGAGAAAACGATTCTTGGTGTGATGGCATCTTCCATAACAGATATTTAAAGGATACTAAATAGCAAATGACATTGGGTTTATTGTTAGATTTAAATTCTCTTTCATCTCTAAAGGCCACTTCTTCACCATATAGCAACATAGTTTTTCAATAATTCTTACTTAAGAATGGTTTCAATGAAAAAGAAGCGGAGATGGTAGTTAATTGTAATGATAACTTCCTCTACAATAATTTCATATCAACTGTCAAGAAAATCAACAATTTATATAGAGAAGAATTTATCACATTGATATCAATATCAAAAGTAAAGCAGGACCCCTCACATTTAATCAATGATCTTTTAGGAATTTTCTCATAGATAAGAATCCTTTTAACGATGATCTCTTAGCGTCAGCACATAATCTTGCAGCTGGAATGATTAGTAATTGTGCTGTAATCTGTTAAAGACTATGAGCTTGATAAACTTGAATAATTATTTAGTTAAGACGAGACATTGTGGATAAGGGAACTTAGCAAACTGTAATCCTGTACCTAAAATAAAAATTATTTGTCAATGGTTGAGTCAAAGAGTAAGGAGATTTGGGAGGACTCGTTAAAGTCTTAAAACTGTAATCACAAGATCACTGTCAATGGCATTGTCAGATGTTCATAATTATTCGAGGAAAGTTTTCTAGACTACAAACACTCTATTTATCAATAAAAAATACCTGCAATAATTTTTGAATCATCAGCAAAATAATATTCAAATCCAGATGCCTACTGCATCTGGCAAAACTTGGGTCCAGGGACATTTAGCTTGCTATTAGAAATAGCAAGGGAAAAAGATTGTTATCATAGTTCCAGATTAAATCCTCAAGTTGCAAACCTAATGGTTTCTCCAACCTTTAGGCATTTAGTAGCAGATAGTAACTATCGAAAACTTCTACAAAACTAAAAAGTTCTATGACATTATGATTATTGATGAATTCGATCACATTACTTGGAAGCATCAATTTTAATATCATGATGGAAAATTAAATTGTATATGGATTTAGGTTTGACAAGGTCCTACATGTTTTGTGCAACTTGCGATTAAGGTATTCTAAGGGTGCTCGCTCAAGTATGCATTAAACCAAAAGTTTTGATTTTCAAGAGTGAGTTGGAGGTGTTGAATGACTTGAGCTAGGAATAAGGAGGGGACATTATTATATGATTAAACTCAGATGAAAGGCTCTAAAAATTAAAAGCGAAATCTAAGAATCTAGCCATACTGTCCCTTTCATTATCTTCTGCAATGAAAATGAGAAGGATATAGTTAAAAATATGATAGACTCGATTGGCTCTTTAAAGGTTAAAATGGGCATCTCTCAGACTATTTTGGATGAAATATAATCCTGCTAAACTGGGGGTCTTAATTCTGGGTAAGGGTGAAAGTTATGGTTACAATACTAAGTTTAGAGGTGATGCTCAAGTGATTATTGTATGTGACATTAACTCAGAAGGTGAATATCTATAAATTAGAGGTAGGAGCTCGAGAAGCATGCGGCCATTGAAGTCAAAATACTTTCAAATATAACTTACCAAAGCAACAAATTTTGCATAAGATGCAGCAGCTAGCGATTGAGATGCTAGAATAACTTATGGCTCTAATCTACAATAAGCGATTCAGTAAAGTTCTTTTGGATGCTGTTTCTGATGCATAAAGTGAGCATGATGCAATGGAAAGTCACGATGACTTAAAACAGCTGATCGGGGCGGGCGCTAACAAAAAGCTAGCATAAAGAATGAAGAGTTGATGCGAGATTAGAAAGTTGCTAAAGACATATGCTTAATTAATTTTAATGCAAATGTTGCTCTTAAAATTATTAATTCTTTCAAATTCAAAGATTTTAGCTAATTATTCCTTCTCGTTATTCAAGCTTCATAATAAGGCATTATTAAATCTTACTCTCTTAATAACCTTTCTAGCTTAAAATGGCCTTTATATCCATTAAAGTTTTATGTTTAATGCTAAATTAAAGTTACATCACTAAGTGAAAAAATAGACTACAACAAAATACAAATTTTAGAAGCTAC
Source organism: Oxytricha trifallax (assembly GCA_000711775.1). Lineage (NCBI taxonomy): Eukaryota > Ciliophora > Spirotrichea > Sporadotrichida > Oxytrichidae > Oxytricha > Oxytricha trifallax. The sequence goes on along the minus strand of ARYC01001146.1, from coordinate 9,230 downwards.
TCATATCAATTGAATCATGTACTAGCTGTTTTAAGCATTCTTTATATTCATCAATCTATATTCAAAGAAGTGATTATATTCTTTTGAATATATTCATCTAATTTTTATTAAAGTTCAACTTACCTTAGCTGCCTATTATAGCAGGAATTTTAAGTTTATTCAAATTCTTCTTGAATAAAGCATGACTTCATAAACGATTATTAAAAGATATAATCCTGATATAAAGGTGAGTTTCAAAAATTTAATTGCTTTAAAGAAAAAACTTGCAAGAAAATGTTTTTCATCTTCCATCATTGGCTTTATCAAAAATATAAATATTTTTATAAAAAAAAGAGTACAAATAGTATATTTCCTCTTTATTCTGTGTAATATAGACGCCTCTAATATATATGGCTTATTGAATAATAAAAATATGAATAATAATAAATAATCCACATTAGGGGCTGAATGTCCCCCGAATTGTTGAATAAAACTCCTGAGTAATTTTTAAGGTGAAATAGGCAATTTAAAAATTCAATAAAATAAATTATTTTTAAACTTCTAATATTCAGTCGTTGATAATATTTTGTGATTTATAAGTATATTTCAAATAAATAAATTTAATAATATAATAATTTATTTTAAGAAAGTAAGCAATAACTAAAGGTAAATTAAATGCATAATTTCTAAACATACTTACAAATAGCTTAAAATTTAATTCCTTACACATCTTTAACCTCATCTTAATTCAGTATGTAAAGTTGTTGCTTCTTCCTCATTCAGGTTATGTTGTTAGTCTCGTGCTTCTCCTGCGCCTCTTGGCCTCTCACATCCTGTTCTATTTAGTTCTCTGAGTTCTCGCTTTCCACTCTGATTGGCAATTGAATTAGCTTGGGTTTGATAGCTCCACCTGACAATTTCTTTTCATCCTCCTCGTTATGAATTGTCTGTTTAAATAGGTATTCCTTTTGAACCCCATTAGTTTGCTTAGCGGAACTCTTAAATGTTTATTTTCTTTTAGTCCCAAGACTTCCTGATCCCTGCATCTTTCTCAGTGTTCGTATCTGACTTCCTTCACCTTTTTCCAAAACCTGGCCTTCTGATTGAGGTCATTACCTCTGAAGTTCCTCTTCTTGTTGTTATAGCTTTGGTAGCGATCAACTTAGTATAGATTTTGATTCTTGTATCCTTCCATCTTGTTAAACTTCTTCTATAAAATCGATTATTAGATTTCCACTTTTAATTAATTAATTTCTGATTTTTAATTATAATTCTTTCTTAAATCTTGCTATTTATACTTCATGTTTGTTAATTCACATTTTTGGATGTTCAAAGTGTTCATTCATGATTTCCGTTTTGATCTTCAACTTTGATCTGATGTTTTTCAAATATGTTACTTTGAAAAGTTTTTTTTATCTTCTAATAGTAACTTTGGGTCTCTAGTCCTCTAATTCTATCGTCTAGCCAGACCATATTTGCAATGATTTCTACTTGAGTTTTGAAGTTTAGGTCTATTAATCTATGGTCTCTCAGTATTTTGTTAAATCTTGTAGAATCCCCAGCTTCGTTCATCAACTGACAACTCTTCATATGGGTTGAATTCACAAAAGTTTTGTGAACATTAAAGTAGTGGCTCATTCCGTAACTAACTACTGTCCCCCTTTGGTTTATTGCCATCATTGTGTCCGTCACGTTCTTTATCAAGAATAGCTTCTTTCTTTTCTCTAACTCTTGTTTTTTCTCTTTAATTTAATTTTCTACTACTTTTGGTCTCAAGTATTTCTCTAGATTGTTTTTCACCTTTCAATTGCTCTTCTGAACTAATTATTCTATAATTTCTCTTGTACCACTTTCTTTAAGTTGGGTTACGTTTCGTAGTATTCTATTTGGAATATCCCTAGGCGTTTTAAATGCTATCCTCTTAAGCTGTGTCTCTATTTTTTATATTTCCTCTAGTTTTATATATCCAGTAGCTACTAGAGGAGTGTATTTGTAAAATATGATTGATCTAATTTGGGCAGCCATTATCGTGTTCTCAAATCGATGCATTGTTAGATTTGGTAAGGTTTTAGTAAAAGTATGACTGTTATCTTATCTCATTTCAGGTATCTTTCAAAAGTGTCCTTGTGTCTAGCTGTATATTCATACCCAAATCCTTAACTATTTCTACTTTCTTTATTCCCCCAACCTCATTGACATTCTTGAACTCCTTTGAGTCACTCATAAATAGCGTTATTTCTAGTTTAGTTTTAGGTTGTGAGTCTTTTCTATTTCATTAAAACACTCTAAGACTCTTTCCATTTATTGCCTGTTTTTTAAATTTAAGAGGATGTCATCAGCGAATGTTAGTAGTTTGCCTACCTATATCAGTGATTTCAGTTCTTTTTGTGAGTATATAGCGTCTTGTAAATAAAAGTTGAAAAGCATGGGACACAGTCGACTCCCTTGCGCTACTCTTTTCTCTGATTTTATCTCATCTTCCTCATAAATTATTTTGTTATCCTTGTATAGTTCCTCAATCATTCTTACTACTTTCTTATCTTACTCTGATTTGATTCTTTGTTTTAGGATCTTTAACAGTTTGTCCTTCCAGACTGAGTCGTAAGCTTTCTATAAATCTATAAACAAGTATGCTTCCGTGATTTTGCTTTTCCTTCTTGATTCCTTAATGTGTTTGAATAGTCTGATGAAGTTGAGGTGTGTACTTTTGTTTTCTTTAAAGCCATTTTGGTAGTTTAATGTTTTTAGCAGTTGGCTTTTCTACTCCTATATCTTGATCACTATCATTTTTTCTATAATTTTACTGATATGTGAGTTCACCACAATAGGTCGAGTGTTGCTTACTTCAGGATACTACTCACCTTAATTTTTCCCCAATAGAACTAGTCTACCCTTCTTTATATATTTAGGGAACACCCCGTTGTTCATCCATTCTGTTATTTTCATGGTTATTACTCTTTTAAGTTTGTCTTTCTTCGCTAGCATTTTCCAATCAAACCCATCATGTCCTATTGCTTTGTTAAAGTTACATTCCGATATATTTCTTGCTACATCAGCTTCATCACAAAATTCTTGGGCGATCGGTTCGTTAATCATCGCTGTATCACTTTGCTTTGCCAATACCTATCTCTCATATTGACTTCTATCATCTTTGAAGAGTTGATTATAATATTCTAAAATCACTTTCAGTATCTGTTTTTCTGTTTGAACTCTTTCGTCTTTAATTTTCAATCCTTTAATTGGTTGAGCTGATTTCTTGTTTTAAGTTAGTCTTTTCACCAAATAGAAAAAACCTTTGAGGTCATTTCTTCCTAAGCAATGCTCCATATCTATGATTGCTTCTTTTCAATGATCTTTAGTTTCTAAGTAAATGCTTTTATTGCTAGTAATGTTATTCCTAAGAGCCCATTGGAGTGGTTGTTGATACCAATTTTTTGTCTTGCTTTGTTTCTCAAGTTTGTCTTCATAAGCATTTTCTTACTGGTTATTCTTATTCTTCTTGCTTTAGTTCCCTTCCTTCTTCTATGAAAGTCTTCCAGCATTACTTCCTAATGTCGGATATTCTAATGGTCTTCTCTCTTTCCGTCATTTTTAAATCGTTCTCTTGAAACTTTATTTTTAGTTTTGCCTATAGTAACTTGTGGTCTGTTAGTTTAAGTTGGTCTAATTCCCACTCGATTGTTTTTACATTTGAGAAAATTTGGTCCAGTTAGTTATCTCTTGAGTGAGTCTCCACGCCTTCTGGTATCGATTCCCTTAGACCTTCTTTCCTCAATCTTTTACTTAACTCCTTAATGTGGAAGTTGAAGTCTCCCATCACTATCAATTTCTGTTTGTCGCATTTTTGTTTATGATTGATCTGATAAAATATATTACTCTGTTCTAAAGTTCTTTCACTTCATCATTTTAGTAAGGAGGTATGTAAACTGTTATTATGTGTAGTAGGTAACCTTCTACATTTAAGATGTTCCATGTCATGTATTATCTTAAGGTTTTGATAGTTTTTATTTGGTATTTACCATTGTTTAATGTTAATATCCCTCAATTTCAAGCCAATTATGTTTGAGTAATGTTTTGGCTATTGTACCCAAAGATTCTTTGTGGTCTCGTTACTACGAGTGCAATGAAATCAGGGTTTTTGTCTTCTATCTCTTTCATCATTTGATCTTGCTTCAATTTTGAGTTCCATCCTCTCACATTCTGCAAACATATTTTTAGTTCAATTTACTGTGCAGCTATCTGTCTGTTGTTATTGATAAATTCTACTCTTCTCTTGCTCCTTTAGTTCTCTGCAAATCTTTCGTTCCTTCTGACCCATCCTTCAGCTTTTCTACGAGGTTAAAAGAAGTGAAGCTGTCGATTGTTCTCTATTGGGATAGAGAATTTGTTCAAGTTTCTTTGACTATTATTATTTACCACTTGAGCATTTAGGTCTTTTTGGAGTTGATTTGCTTATGTTCGTTTTTAATATTCAAAGTGGTCTTGGATCATTCATTCTCTGTGACTGTCCTTTGAAGTTTTCATCCTTGTTCATGTATACTGGTTGTCTTCTCCTCCCTGGGATCTCCTTTGTTTTCTTTTCCATCTTGTTAACGCTGTGATCTCCCACACTTTTAATTAATTTATTTATTTTATTACCTATAATTATATTTAATAAGAAAATAAAATTTGGTTCACTATTTTTGACTGAGTATCAATTTTTATAATTTTTTCTTTATTTTCGTAATCATTTTAATAGCTCAGAAAATTTTTGTACATTTATGGAAATACTTTTATTCTTGTGTTTTATCGATACAAAATTCTTTAAAGTCTATAGTCTTTTTCTCTGTTTTTTTTGTATCCTTGAAGAAATTTGTGATTTTTTTGAACTATTTATTAATGAACTTAACTATTAATTCAAGATATATAAGACTAAAATGATGTTATAATACTAAGTTCAGATGGTAAGTGCAATCATTTTAAACACTATAAACAGGGTTCGAACTTCTTAAAACCCTATTTTTGATAAAAAAATGAATTAGTTAAGAATGTTTTTATTTTATTAAACCAATGAATTAAATGTTAATCAGTAAAATAGCAATCAATCTCAAATATTTAATCTTGGGGTTATATGTAAATATAAATTTAATGATCAAACCCTTTTAATGTTATTAGCTAAGTTCCAAATTTAACTTTTTTTTACTTTTGGTGCTATTTTAAGTTTATTCTGACTTCTTTCATCTGCCTCTATGCAGGTTGAGTGATATCTAGATTGTAGTTAACCAATGTTCTTTCTTTGACAAAAATTATAATGTTTGCAAGTTTGAGTCTAATTTCTTTTACTAAGTCATCCATATCTACTCCTGTGTGAGGTGGATGCTCCCAATCTGATTTGAAGGAAAAATCATAGTTGCTTATGATTTGTTGTCTAAACAGCCTAGATTAATTCATGATTAGGTTTGACAGAATATTATGAATGTATTTGTTAATCGTTTTTTATTTATGATATATAAAAGTCAATTCAGACTTGTTTATGTCATTGAAGTAGTTTAAAATCAATTCCAGGCATATCATAATTTTTTGTACTTTTCAATCCTATCTAGTCTTTGTGTTATTAAGTTATCATATTTTCCTTGATATTTATCTTGTACCGAAGGGATAATGATTATATCTGTGAGAAATGGAGAGTTCATGTAAAATTTTTCTCAATTAGCATAGAAATCTAAGGAATATATCTCCTCTTTATAAAAATGTTTCTGTGTTACGCTTGTAAATAGTGAGCATTTCAAATAATAGTTATGGCTTCGCTACTGCTAGAATTGGTTTTAGTCTGCTTTACCATAGAGAATATATATTTTTAATATGCTTTAAGGTATAAGTAATTGTTACACTTGAATATGTTTAAGAATGAGATTCTGGCTTCTGAGTGGAGTTAGCTATGACTTCTTCAAATATTTCGTTCAGTGTTTATTTAGGTTAAGGCCAAGGCATTTAAACCTTATTTTTAGATTGTGTAGAATTTTACAATTGAAGATTTTTCCACTTATGTCAACACATTTTTCTTCATTTATGAATAGTGCATATTCATTAAAAGTGTTCTGTAATCTTTTCTATTATTGTAGGGATGTCGTCTCCTAGTTTGAAAAGAAAGGCTTTGTCGTCCTTATATACTTTGATCTTCTTTCTTATTTTTATGTTGAATTTGACTTTAAATGTTCATATAACATTGCCTAATAACAGAAAAATAAAGAATAGTTGAGAAGTTTTTCCTTCTTATGAAATTATCTGCTTATTTTAATTTTTTCTACTTATCAAACAAGATTAAATGGCAATATTAAATAAGAAAATGTTATTAATATCTTATCACAAAAGTTTTTAATTTTTTGTCAAACTTTTTGATAAACGATGTCTTTTAGTACTTCAGTTATAGTAATTTATTTAATCAATATCAATCATGGTCTCATTTTAAGTTAGGGCAAAAGTATATAATACCTTTCGAATTTTTCGATTTCAAATTTTAAATATCAAATATCAAAATCAGAATCAAGTATTGAATTAAGTCAAGTTAATAATGGTTAACGCATGTGCACCCTTTCATGAAATTCGTAGTGGCAGAAATGTAAATAAGATAAGTTTAATTTTAATAATAGAGTTATTGAATTATTAGATCAATAAAATAAATCAATACCATCATAATGAGTAGAGATTTCTTGTTTGATTTGCTGAATTATTAATTTATTAATTCTAGAACTAAAGATGGTAACTACATTTGGGTTTAAAATTGGATTACCCACGCATACACACACACTCTACTCTTTAATAAAAAAAGAATTAAATACTATTTACTTGTAGTGATTTAATTTTCAAATAATTATTTGCAAAGAGATATAAATATTCATAAAAAACATGATGATGCCATCACAATCTTTAGAAATGCTTGCAATAAAGAATGTTAGAATTTGATTGAGAACATTTGACGACAATTTAGAATACCAGGAATAAAGTTTCAGGATAGCTTTTCATGCATATTAGAACTGATATAAAGCATTTATTTTTTATTGTTTTAAAAATTCTCTTATGACATAAATTTGAGCTTGGGAATAATTATATCACATTTTTGGTTAATAATTTAATGAAATGAGTAAAAGGAAACACTTTTATTTCGCTACTATTCTTAAATATGGCCAAAATATTAACTTTTATACCAAAAGATTTTACTGAATCATTATTTTTGTAAAGTGAGTGTTTTAGCAATAATTTTATCTGCATTTAGTTTTTAGTTTTTACACCCGTAACCACAAGTAGTTTTTTTCTAAAGTAGTTTGAGAGATGTAAGTTATTTCTGAGTTTTATGACAATTCAAAATATTTTTAAAGGATTTTTCTTTCAATATTCTTAGACTTATTTCTTTTCTTTGTAGACTCATTAGTATTACTAGAGATATGAAATTTTTTTTCCTTAATTTTGGCTACATCTTTTTAAAATTGCAGTTTATTTTCACTGTTAAACTTCAAAACTTTGAGTAAAAACATGCTTGAACGAACATACATAAATTGAATCCCTAAATTGCAAATAAAGCTGAATATGCATGACTTGATTGATCCTAAATACTCTCAAACGATGCATATAATATTGTAATGAAGAAAAGGATACTTTAATGCAAAAATTTGATTGAATTAATTTATGATGAGAATATCATAAATACTAGGGTTTGAAAAAATTTATAGTTTACAATTTAATGATTTAATCTGGAACTTAAATTTATAATATCCTGCCTTCTAAATTAAAAAAAAACTGAAGCCCCTGAATCCAACATTTACCATTTGCAATAAGTATTTTTAATATAAGTTTATTTTGGAGATGACTAAAACTTATTACATCAATTGTCTTTTATTCTAATAATAGAATTCAATATGAATTTTAAGATAAATATTGATTTTATATGCCTCAAAGATGGATTACGTTATATCAAGTAATATGAATTTTAGAGATCAGTTTGAGGTAAACTACTTTGAGAAATACGTTAAAAAAATTAGAAAATATACAACTTTTAAATTTACAACTTCCCATAAACTTTGATGATCTGTACTTTACCAACAACTTAGAAATGAAACCCAAATTTTTAAGCTAAGATGAATCAGAAAAATATAATTGATTAAAGTTGATAGTGATGTACTTAAAATTAGAATTTCAAATTCCTGGTAATTTACACTTACACAATTATAAATTGAACTCCTGAAATTTAGAAAATCTTTTCCAATTATAGTAAGTATTTCTATATTTTATTAAAAGGCACTTAATTAAGAGCGATTAGCGATCACAGTCATTAGAAGGATACCAAACTCTGAAACTTTTGGATTCAATATCATATAAGTATTTTATTTTAAGGAAATAGATTAAAGCTTGATAATTTCGTTTTCTACGAAGCCTTATCTTGCTAAATATTAACTTTAACTAACCAAACTAATTAATAGTCTTTGACAAATTATAACACTACTACTACTAACCATTATTTCAATAGGCCTTGTTTACGATTTGAATTATATTTATCACGAAAAAAATTGCTATAAACTCATTTAACACTCTTGAGGAATATGTATACATTTTATAATGAAATACTTGTGATCATAACTTCTCTATAAACAATTTTTCTCTTTTCAATGACGAGTTTATTATTATTATATAATCAAAACCCCAAAACCCCTTAGTGAGGTTTATAAGTGCTTTGATTTGTAGGGTATAGTTGGGGTCTTATTGGGGTTAGTAGAGAATTAGGCCAATTTTCAAAATGAGAAATAGAAATTAGCGAATTTTAGGGTCTATTTATGATGAGTAATATTTAGATTTACTGCTTAAGCTTCGGTATGGTACAATTTTTAATATAGACTAAGTCAAATCAGTGTTGAATTATACAGCCATAGCAAGACTCCTACACAAGAGTGCCTCAACTGTTAGGTATCATTGCTTGTTAGCTGTTTAGCATTATAACTCTGGTTCTTGAAAACATCCTGCAAGAAAATAAAAGTTCTCACAGCACCATATTGACTTCCTCTGCGACTCGAAGACTTTAAAGTATTGGGCACACTTTCCTCTTGACTAGCGAGCTGTCATGTTTCATCGCAAGTTTCCAAACATGCGTATCTCTCCTTAGACTATAACCAATATTTATAGACGAAATGGTATTACTTTCAAGACTGTCAACAGAGTGAAGAGAGTGATTGATTTTACAGAGCCATTTTATAGTAATAATTTATACTATATATATGATTAAA
>ARYC01001145.1:0-24864 GCA_000711775.1 Oxytricha trifallax | reverse complement strand
TTTTAGGAGCAGGTCAATCAATGCTCAACTTTGGCTCCACTAAAAAGCCTGAAATCATTTATGTGTAGAGGGAGGTAGAGCTAAGAGCTCTTGAATTTGAAGCAGAGTTTTTTATCATAGAAGTATTAAACCAGAGAAAGAGTGCAGAGATAGGGGTTTAAACTTAAATTGATTATGTTGAGGAGCTAAAAGTACAGCAACCAATCGAAAAGATAAAAACATATTAATGTGAAGACTGCTAGAATCATTTCTCAACTGAACAAAGCTTGAAGAGACACCTTAAAGAGGTACACTCTGGCAAAGTCTAGATCTATTTCAAGCATGAATAGGTAGATGGCAGGTATTAGTGTACGACATGCATGAAATCATATACTCACTCAGCTAAAGTTAAAAGGCATATGCAAAAGCATCACCTCAGTGAGTTCTTGATTGAAGATTAAGAGACTAAAAAACTAGTGCCAGCTAAAACAAAATCTAATACTCTTGAGTCATAAAGAGAGCAGCAAGAGAGACTCAAGAGACAGAAGCGATATGAATCGATGAACCAGCCAGCAGGTAATACAATTTTAGCATGCTTCTAAGCGAAGGCAATGAATATACCTGCATTAAATGCAGTTGATCTCAGCACTTGTATTGAAAACTACTTGAATATAAACGTGCCTGCAAAAGCAAAGATCATAGTAGTTGATGAGTATGCATACAAGGTGTATCCATTCAGTTATCTTATTAAGAACCAACAGTATTAGAACGAGTTTGCAAATGAATACATGGTACTTAGAGAGCCTAAAGAATAGACTGCAAGAATTTGCTTAAGCTATATGGTGTTATTTTAAGTTATGGTTTCATCGCATTAAGGCTAAAAAATTTGAGATGACTCTGAGAGACTACCTATATCACAATAGATACCCTGATGATTTAAACGATATACTCTCAGATATGATTCAGGGTGTTAAGGAGTCGCATGAACTTGGATATGTTCATAGAGATTTGAAGCCTGAAAACTTTATGCTAAATCTCTGCCCTTTAGAAGTTGTGGTTATCGATTTCAATAGAGCTTTAAGTTAAGAGATCGTCACTTTAGCACAGGTACTTGGTACTCCAGGTTACTTCCCAATAAGAGAGAAGTGGACTAATGGTTCTGTTTAATGGGATGTTTGGGCAGTAGCAGCAATAATTTTAGAAAGTGACATGGAAAGTATGTCTTACTTTGGTACAAAGCATGAAAAATAATCAATAAGCTTAGCTTAGAAGCATATAAAGTAAGAAGATGTCTGCGAAGAAATAAAAAGCATATTAGAGATGATAATCGTGAGAGCTCCTTCATATCCTAGATAATCCTTAGATGACATACTTGAGCCACTATAGAGAGCAAGATTCAAGAGATACAACAAAGACAAGCAGATTAAATTTGTTTGAATTAAGTACTCTAATACTCATTAAATATTCATTAAATTCGCATAAAAACTGTGTTTTCTCTACTAACCCCAATAAGACCCCAACTATACCCTACAAATCAAAGCACTTATAAACCTCACTAAGGGGTTTTGGGGTTTTGAATAAGACCCCAACTATACCCTACAAATCAAAGCACTTATAAACCTCACTAAGGGGTTTTGGGGTTTTGATTAACCTTAGCCATGAATTATTTATGAGTGAAATGCTAGGTTTTAGCACACTCCAGACAAAAAAGTTGGTTTTTGCAAGTTTATGAATCTTAATTTCTGCATTGATATTTTACTTAGTATTTTGGGTGCTTATCGCAATAGATTTAGTTATTAAAAATATCAGAAAATTCCTGAAATAAAAATAAATTAGTAATATTTTTTTAAAGAAATAATTAAATGTTTTATTTATGTAACTTAGTGAAGAATTAATCCTTCAGACTATTTTAATTATGAATCTTTTATATTATAGATTTCTACGCTTTCTCTGATATTCTCAATATTCTTCAAAAATTTCTAATTAACCTTGAATTTGGTAAAGCCCTTTTTTTCTTGATGACTTTCTTTTTAGTTTTCAAAATTTTCGATTTCTTTATTTTCTTTCAATTCTTCGATTATCTAGTCTGTTTCCTCATTTTTCTCGCATTAAGAGCACTCAAACGTGGCTTTTATAATTAATTATCATAATTAAAATACCAAAAAAATGCTTAATTTTAAAATATTACTATTCAACTATTTTCTAATTAATTCATTGATATGAAACTTATAAATTTTAACATTATTGATTGATTGTTTTTAATATAAGCTTCTAACTCATCGAAGTATAAATCAAAGCACTATAGACACAAACTGTCTCCACATTGTAAAATCAAAAAATGATTTTTAGCATTATTATAGGGGTTTTCACATAGTGGGCAAGTTCTCTACTACTAACTATTATTGTTTATGTCATTTTAATTATATTCTATGCCTGGTTATTGGGTTTGATAGTTATCAGATAGTATTGACAGTGGCTGTGAGGGATTTATTATAGAGGTTGGAGATTCATTCATTCTTAAGTGTTTAGATTGTTAATAAAAATGCTCAAGGAAAGATTTGTGTTCTTTAAGTGGTTGAAAGATATTTTACTTGGATATTAATTTAATAATAATAATTATAATAAAATGCTACAATATAAAGCTTTATCAAAATAATTAATAATATTATTAATTTTTGATAATCTTGTAATGATCACTTTTAATGCACTTTCTATAATAAAGTAAATGTTAGCATTAAATATCTAATCTTATAATGAGCGACGATTTTAAATTATATCAATAATAAGTATTAAATTAATTTATCTAAATATATATATATGAGATATCCTTCTTGATAATGTTTTCTTTGGCATTTCTGACCTAGATTTTTCTCAGAAACCTCCACTACTTCTACAGCACATCATATTTTTTTCTCAATTGGATGCAAAAAATAAAATATATATGGTGGGTGTATATGAGAAATTTATTCAGTTCATGAGCTCTATATACAGAAAACTGTCCAAAGTTTCGCTAGATTCCATGAGTGAGATCAGTGATGGCAAACTTATTTCCATACAAATTAGTTTAATTTTTGGTAAACTATAGTTAAAATTTTGAACAAGCAATCAAATAATAACATTATTAGAATGTTTTTGTAATAAAATTGAGAGAAACTTAGTAGAGATATCAAAGATTTTAAACTGCTTTGTAAGAATTATATCAATGATTTTGTAATATAAGTCTTGCTGTGCTATTAATAGGTTGGAATGCAAACCACTACCTAATTTATATAACATTTTCTTCATTTTATTATTATTTTTTTAATTTTAATTTTGTCTATCAATAAGGTTTTTCTAGTTATAAAGTATTTTTTAATTCTCAGTAGTAATTACCCCATACGCAGCTGTACCAGTCTTTGCCCTAATCTTTATATCTATCTTCATCTACCGCAAATGCTCAGGTGCTCTTTAAATTCTGTAAAATTATGAAAATACCAGCAGAGACCCACTTCAAGCCAACATCCTGACTATGCTTGGTGGAATAATCACATGCCGTGCCTATGATAATGTCAAGTATATCTAATAATTATTGCAAAATTTATTATATAAGAATATATAAATGCTTACTGAGATCAAACAAGAAGACGCTCATTGATATTTATATTTCAATAGCACTTTTTTTAATATGAAATATTTAACAATATGATTAAAATCTATCTCAATCAATGTTGTTAGTTATTTAATATTGTTATGGAGGAGTGCAAGAGCCAAACCATGTTGACTATCGCTCACAGAAAATAAACAAATTTCAAATAATAACACATAAAATTTTATCCTAGTCAACAGAATATAGTTAATTTTTTATAATAATTTGATAAACATTATGAAATTACTACTGAGTAAAGCATTGAGCCCACAGCGGCAAATAAGGCCTCTGAGAATATTAGAACGAAGAATTATTTTAAATCTAGTGATGAGTTTTCCAACTGGGTTAACATCAAAGTAAGAAATTTGGCCTCTTAGAACTCTCTTAAATACCTATTATGAATAGTTGAATTTTTTTTTACTATTATCATAAATATGAGAAGATTTTAGCAGCGGCATCTCCAAGTCCTGATGTTGCAATTTAAAACAATAAATGAATCAATAATTCAGCTATTAAATTACTTTTTAAGTTATGCTTTGTGCTAAATAAATGGATTATAATTTTCATCAGCTGGAGACATTACGTCTGTATAAGCTTCAGAAGGCTCGTTAGTAATAATGTCATTTATAAAATTACTTGATTTTTGCTTAAATTTTATCATTCTAAATTTTTATAAATGCAAATTATTCTAATCTGGTGTCCCTAGTCAATTACAAGAAGCTTAATTATTTTCTTTGAACGATTCTTTAATACTTCTTATAATGAGTTTCTGAGAAATCTGAGAGTCAAGCTTAAATTAGTAAATTAAGTTAAGACTATATATCGTATAGAGCTCTGGCAATAGAAATTCTTGCTTTTTGGCCTCCTGACACGTTGCAGCCTGCTTCACCCATCACTGTGTTCTCACCGTCTCCCATTTGTTTGAAGTCACTCTCCAATTCGCATAGTCTGATAACTTAAAATTATTTATATTCAATTATACCTTGAAATATAATTATGAATGTAGCTCACAGAATATCAACAGTCATTGATTCAGACAGGATCCTAGTGATGGAGAAAGGTAGAGTTGCAGAGTATGACCACCCCTTCAAACTGCTCACTCAGAAAGATACAGATTACGAGATCACAAGTGATGGGCATTTCGCAAAGATGATCAAGGCTTACAGCGAGGAAGAATAGAGATGGTTGTTCAATCTAAAATATTTATAATTTTTATAACAATTTATACAGACTGTTATAGTGGTTTATAATATTAGATATCAGTAAAATATAATTAGATATTTAATAAACTTGAGTAAATGTTGCAAAAACACAGTATTTCAAATTAGCAAGTGTGGAATTCGACACAGTTACCGAGAGTTCCTACATGACATGAGCGACATAATTTTATTATTTTTTTATTAAATTTGTATGACATATGTTTGATGCATCTTAAGAGACAATAATTAAGATTCACAGTAAGAATATTAACATGGTATTGTACATAATAATTCCATTTAGTTTTATTATTTTGAATTTACATAGTAATTATTTGTTTGTGAAATAATTGACAAGAAATATCAAAATATAATGACATTCGATGAATATGGATTGTGATATAATTATATTAACTCGACTTTTACTTTGATAGAATATAAAATGTCAGAAAGATTTGGGTATTTGCTATGTAATTAAGAAATTATGTTGCTGTACCCTCTCATTTTCTCTCATTCACTACTTTTATTATTTATATCTTTTTTATTTGCAATTAATCTGTGATATTGATTGCAAATTAATGTCTATAATAAATTTTTATATTTTATATATAAATTTTGTACTTTAATTTCCTAACTTCACTTTAAATTTCAAATAAATGTCTCTCCTAATACCTATAATATTTAATACTCTTTACATTACAAATAAAACTATAAATAGAATATATTATTAAGTAAAAGCTATTATGATAACTTTTAATCATTTACATATTGGCTATATATCAATAATTAAAAAATAATAGTTAAATATAATTAAAGTTTTGCGATTTGAGAGTGATACATAATAAGTGATTGGATTTAAATGTTAACATAAGTATTAATAAAATATATTTAATTAATTATTGAAGAAATAGAAATCACTATTAAATAATAAATAAAAAAAAGTATTTTATGTATTAGTTAGTAATTTTGGAGTTTTTGTTTTATAGAAATATAAACTTAGGCTAGAGTTATAAATATTTAAAAAGATATGTATAAAAAGGATTTTAATTCTTATGTTTAACCCATTAAAAAAGTAAAAATATAATTATATTATCTCAAAAAAATTTACTTTACAACTCTTTTAAATTGAACACTCATAAGTATTATATTTAATTTATTTGTAGCTTTCCAAATTTTAAAATGATAAATATTTAAACAATTTTTCTAATTCCTAAAAAATAGCATAAAAATCATAATATTAAATTTAGCAATAATTAATATTAAGATGCAATTTCAATCTTCTAGTTTGTATTCATAATAAATATTTTGATTCACTTAATTGACGCTAATATTATTCTAATCATTGGTTCAATACTGGCTGAGTGGTCTTTACTTTCTCGAAGAACTCATTAATAAGTTTATATGTAAATTAAATTAATTATTTTTTAGATATTATTTTAATAGTTTTTTGGAAATATCAATTCTCACCTCAAAAACGTCATCAAAAGCAGGTCTAAATTAAGATTGATGTCGTATTATAATTTAAGTGCTTCCATCCTCATTTGGCTCGATGTAAAGAGTCTTAATGTAATAATTATTTTATATTTTTTTAATGTGATTCCTTATAAATTTATGATAATATTGAAACTTATTTCCCTACTCCAATCATTCATCTTTATCCTCGAGAAAATTCTAGTTCTTGTTTTCTATTGTTTCGTGGCACCAATCGCTCTGCTGGTATCTTGCGCCTTAATAGCAATTAAGGGAGGCATCATATACGCCATTGTTGTCCAGATGCTCTATATTGTCCTTTTCTGGATTTAGTACCTGATTAACCTTATAATTGGCAGAATTATAACTACGGAAAGTTCACAAAATGACAAAAGAATTGGACTTATCTATCAAATGCTCCAGGGTCTAAGAACCATCAAGTGTTTCGGACTCGAGCTGTTCTTCCTTGACAAAGTTCAAGTTGAGAGAATTTTATTATAAATCATCCGTTAAATATTAGAAATTCATTAAACTGCCTTGTCATCTGTTGGATGGGCGCTACTCAATAGTTCTGGATATTTTATAAGTCTTGCTGTGAATAAAAACATAAAGTAGTATAATTTAAACTACTACCTAAATGTGTCATTCAGTTTTAGTACACTCACGATTCTTGCATATTTGTCATCTGCTGTTTTGTCACTGTCGTTGGGAATTTTATAAAATTTAATAAAATACTAATGTCAAAATTAACGTATGTAAATGCACTATCTTAGTCACCTTCCAACCTAATATGTATTTTCCCTAAATATTTATGATTAACAACTTATTTATTACTCTCTACTCATACTTCTTGATTTTAAGGGGATCAAATAGAATTCACAGTCTAATGGTTGAGAGAGTACTATAATTTACAATATAATTATTTCATCACTAGATTCGCAAAGGATTAATTCTTGGTTGATCAAAAGCTAAACTTCTTCGTTTATATATTAAGATTATCAGTGGACTGTAATTCTAAATATAATGTCAAGTATTTCGCTGATCCATTCGAAAAACAACTTGAAAAGAGTGTTAATTGCTCTTTCTCTTAAGATTTAGTTATTTATTTTATCATCAGATGGTAAGGTCTCAGAGTACAACTTGTAGGAGGCATCTTCACTTTAACTATTGCATGGCTAGATAGTTTATAAATGTGATATTTAACTTGAAAGAATCAGTAAACTCTTCCCTATTAAGTGTTTTAATGGTGTTTGTGATGGATATAGCTGCTTACATTCTTGTAGCCATTTTGTTCTTTGCTGAGTTCCAATACTGTATGCCCTCTGTGGAAAGAATGCTGTAACTTACTGAGATATAATATTAAATTGGAAGACGCTTTGGTGTTACCCTCAGACGCAGACTTAAAGGGATGGCCACATTCTGGATAAGTCAAGTTCAATAATGTGCAAATGAGATACAGAGATGATCTTGAACCAGCAGTAAACGATGTCTCATTTGAAATTGAACCAGGTATGAAAGTAGGTATCGTGGGCAGAACTGGAGCAGGCAAGAGTTCTATCTTGCAATCTCTATTTAGACTAATTGATCTACAAAAACATTTTAAAATTCTTGTTGAACTGTTGAGATTGATGGAGTAAACATTAAAGAAGTAGGTCTTCATACTTTGAGAACCAAGATAGATGCAGTTATTTTTCACTGAGAATCTTGATCCATTCCATCACAGAACTGATTTCATCACATTATATAAGAATAGTATCTCTGTTTTGAAGAAGACTTATCTCTGGGATTACGTTTCAACATTAAACGGAGAGCTTGACCACCAAATCTACGATCCAAACTTGACATTCTCTCAAGGAGGAAAACAATTGATGTGTCTAGCAAGAGAACTTTTAAGAGACTGCAAGATTCTTGTTTTGGATGAAGCTACTGCAAATATTGATTATTACACTGATTAGCTTATTCAAAAAACTTTAAGAGAGGAGTGCAAGAGAATCTATATACATTGGAAGTGAATGACCTAATAAGATTTATATTAATGCTTTTAGAAGAACTCATCAATAAGGTCTCTGTTCACGTTTACTATAGAAAAAATTTAATTCATTTGGGTTTCAACTTTTTTATTATATTAAAAAAATATTCAATTATTGATTTAAAAAATTAATTTATTTCTCACATTCTAAATTTATATTGTAGAATTCCAAATTATATTAATTAATTTCAAATAAATATAGTGTTTTTGAGATTTTATTAATTTTTATACAATAAATAAAGTAAAAACCATTCCACTTCCTGCAATAACATAATCGCTTGGAGTTAATCCGCACCATATCTCATAAGCATGTGTTCATTAATGAAGGCATCTAGAATAAGTCCCTTGGGGAATACAATGTTAAAGTACTTTCTATGAATCTGCTCTCTAGGGAAGAACTCCAAAAGTTTCTCTACGAAGTAGTCAGTAAGTTCCAAGCAGTAGTTTACAACTTTCTCTAGAGTTGCTTCGAAAAATATAATCATACTTTTTTTTATGCTAAGTCTTCATGCATCTTAAGCGACTTGAGGACGTTCAATGAACTGGCTGCAGCGATACCTGATCTTGTTCCTGAGAGAGCCAATTTGTCTTGCATTTGCACATATTCAATAAAGTTGTCATCTTCGAAAGCCTTGTCTGTAAAGCTCTTAGTACTGAGAGCAACTCCGCAGGGAATCTAGACTCCCATGAATTTCCAGAGTAAACTACAATTAATTTATATGGTTGAAGGTATCGATACCACACTCAGTAATACTTCTGCTCTTCTCACCATACTGCTTGAGAATTGGGAGAGTGGGACCGTACATAGCTCCATCTACATGTACTGCGTATCTCCACTCTTCATTTTTCATCTCGTCAAATACCTATCTCACCTAAAAGAAATATTATGATAGTCATGTTAATATATCATTCAAAAGCAGGTCCAAATGTTGTACCAAAGTTCAATGCAACGATGAAGTTTATGTAAGGTTGAGATGTATACAATCTTAATTTTGGATAAATTTATGCATAAAATCATGTTTTTGTCCAAATAAATTTTAAACATTAAAGAGAGTAACAAATGATTAATAAATAATGTACGATATTTCCTCAATTAAGTTATAGGGTATTTATTTTAACATTTTTAAATTTGATAGTGAGATATATATTATATTTTGAGCATTAATAGTAATATAGTAATAATATTGTAGGTATACATTAGAATTTGGAAAAATATTAAAATAAATTAAGTATAAATCAAAATTGTGGCAGTTAAAGTTCTCTGTTTTAAATGATCGTGGGCTTATTCGATGTAGAATTAAAAATTAGCTGAACTTTACTATTGGCAGTACTATTTTATCTCATGCTGGATAGAGATAACTTCACTTTAATTAAACCCTTTTATATTCATTTATTTAAACCCTAACATTAAATTAAAGTTATCTCGATCCAGGGAGGATATAAAATAGTACCGCCATTATAAAGTCCAGCTAATTTTAATTCTCTATCGAATGAGTCCAAAGATCGTTTAAATTGGCCAACTTTAACTGCCTCGTTTTTAATTTATAGTTAATTTATTTTAAATTATTTTTCTAATTTCAAATGTATTCCTACAATAATGAAGCGCTTCTTTGACGAAGTCGATGAGAGCAAGCTGTTCTCGAATTTATATAACGAGAGCGGCCTCATCGGTAAAATGTTTTTCTCATTCGCTAAGCCTCTTCTAACTTAGATCCTTAAGAATGAAAAATTTGATGATACCCAGCTATTCAATAAAATCGTTATTTCATATATTGTAAAAATCATAAAATTATGTTATAAACTTTAAATGGGGTTATGGGGTTTAGGATTATCAATAAATGGGAATAATCCTGCATCGTACTAGAGTGAGACATAATAATTTATGCAGACTTATGCTGAGTGCAGGGATATTAAGAAGAAGGATGGGCTCCAGTCCATGTTGACTGCGATTTTAAGGATTCACAAAAAAAATATTATGATGTGCATGCTAACATCAGTCACTGCGGAGATGCTCGCCATCTACTGCTGCTATAACATCGGCTACCTCACGGAGTTCATGCATTCAGCAGATAAGCCCTCCCAGTATGAGATATCCAAAATATAGAGAAAAATTTAGATTAAATTATCTCAATATATCTTAAGAATAAACTGTAATTAAAACTTAATTAGATTAAAAAATTAACTTTTCTTATATTACACACTCTTTATAAGTAATATTTATAATATTAATTCTTTAATTTTTTGTGTTAAAATATGTTATTCCAGAGTGAAATAGTGAAGGTATCGATTTTTAATTTAAAAGTTTAAGAAAATATTAATTTTTTATTATTCTATAATTAACAAAGAAGAAAGTGAATAACCTAAACTAGCACTATAAAACATGAATTTTACTCTCCGCACTGGAGAACTAATGGTGATTATTGGTTATGTCGGTTCTGGCAAGACTACTCTAAAAACAATTAGAATATCATTAGTTAGTTTTTATTTCATTCATAAAAACATGATAAAATTTCTTATTTAAAATGTCTATATATTAATTACTAATAGCTTAAATATGGATTAATATACTTATTTTTATTGAATTTAGCAGTTATTTTTATTACTCTTATAAAT
The DNA here is from genome assembly GCA_000711775.1 of Oxytricha trifallax. Lineage (NCBI taxonomy): Eukaryota > Ciliophora > Spirotrichea > Sporadotrichida > Oxytrichidae > Oxytricha > Oxytricha trifallax. The sequence continues at coordinate 13,952 of ARYC01001145.1, read as the reverse complement.
AACACAAATAAATTCCCTGTTAATATACTGACTACTACTATGAATTCGTCTAAATTGAACACTCTTAAATCAAGCAGCTTATCTCTAAAACAACCAAATTCTTAATAGTCGAGCAAGTCTGTTATTTAAAAACGAGAAACTCCTGTATCAAAAACCTAATCACTGGAAATTGATGTAATTAATGTCACTTAACCCTCCTCTCAAATTGGATAAACAATTGCTAATGATGATAACGGTAATAAAAATCAAATAAACTTTGCAAATGCCAACCCTTTGCCATCAGAGAGTGTATAATAAAACAATGTCAAGCAATAACCCACAAATTTAAACAATTCTTTGTCAAGATAAAACTCAATCAAACGAAAAAGTGTGCTTAACAACTCCTTCAGCAAGCAATAAATACATTTACAGTTAGGTTTAACAAAGAAATCAAATAATTTAAATGACTCATTTAACATGAATGTGAATAATAGTTCAAACCTCTAGACTAGTTCCACAATACAAAACGCATAAAATGATGCGAATTTAGTTAAAAACGACAGTTTGAATCAATTTGAGATGTTAATGAATTCAATAGATGATAGCGATTAAAGAGTGCAAGAATCACCGCTTAAAAAACATAGTTAAAAAGTGAATAAAAAACTCGATAAAGTCAAGGTTGCCAGAGAGGAGATTCTCATTGAAATCGTGGCTGAGGAAGAGGAGAAATATACTTTAATTACAATTAAATATAGTAATTATAAGAAAAACGTTAGATTAACCAGATTTTTATGTTAAGTTTCATTTATGAATAATATTTTACAATAGTAGATTGAAGAGCAAATGAAATTGTTAGAATTAAGATTGAAATAAATTAACAGTTCCTTATAAAAAACCTACTAAATAAGAGATTAGTACAATAAGACAATTAAATAAGGAGAGATAGGGATCTCAAAACTCTAGCAATCTACTCAAAGCTTAAATTATGTACTTAAGAGAGAATCTAAAACTTTGTTTAGTCTGAAGGATAAATTGGATCTGGAAAATTAAAATAAAAGGAAAATTAAATAATAGATTAATGATATGGAGAGGTAGAGAGATATAGCAGATCAATTAAATGATAGCAATATAAAGTCTAATGAATAAAATAGCAAATAAGGAAAAGAAAATGATGATTTAATTGAATAGGAAATGATAAGGTATTGATTTAAAGATAAGCAAAAAATCTTTTAAGAGTTATCAATTGGATTTTAAAGTGATTATAAAAAGTTAATGATATTTTAGATTTAAATAATTTAATTTTCTCTAAATTTTTATAATTCTTTTTTCAAAGTTACTAAACTTTAATATTTGTGTATAATTATCATCCCAGTATAAGATATCATTTGTATAATTCACTTTGCTACTTCTACAACGCGATGCTGGCTCTGAAACTGAAGAAATTGTTCATGATCTCATCAGTTTATTATATTGTATCTGTCGTTGGGAGGCATGACTGGAATCATAATCCCAAAACACCTTTATGAGGTTTATAAGTGCTTTGATTTGTAGGGAATTTGTTAGGATTTGGGGTCATTAATTAGATGCGAGACAAAAATAGCAAGTTTTTGGAGTCTATTTATGATGAAGAGTATATAGATTAGTGTTTAAACTGCGATATGGATGTGATATATACAGGGAATAAGTCAAACCAGTACTTAATTATATGTCAATTGCACTGCTTTTAAAGCGAAGTCCATCAACTGTTCGCTCCCACTGCCTTATAGCAGTATAATAAAGCAATAATTGCTGAATTCTATGCCTTAGAGGAAGTCAAAGTTTCTATAGAAGCAAATTGACTATCTAATTAATGAAAAAACTTTGAATTATTGGGCTCACTATTCTCTCGACCAACGAGCTCTTATGTTTCACCGCCAGTTCCCTGAGTTGAAGATTTCTGCATAATCTGTTGCAAACATTTATAATCGAAATTGTATCTCTTACAAAGGTGTTAATCGTATCAAGAGAGTGATTGATTTCACTCTGCCATTTTACAATAACAACTTAAATTATATTTATAATTAAATGCAGAGAGCCTAATAGAATAATATTAAATTTATTCATGCTGACAAGGCTGTGTTTACCTTCAACACTTTCATCTAGAAGTCTTGGTATAAGAGGCATAGTAATATAGAAGTATGACTAGAAAGTCAAGGTATAAACAATGGCAATTCTTGGAGGAATTAGCGAGGATGCTGGTTTAGAAACCTATGTTATTCATCCTCGCTCAATTAAGACAGAGCAATATCTTAGAAGCAGCTGAGAGAGAAGTACCCTGAATAAGAAATTATACTATTCGTTGATAATCTCTCAGTTCATAAGACTAAGGAATTAGCTAAAATAGCATAATAATCGTGAATATAATCAATTAATCAACTTTGTACATTTCTATTTAATTATATTAATTTTATTATATTTTTAGGTACTCTACCGCATTTTAGCTGTTTTGCGGTAGAGTACCTTAATTATATTAATTATTGATTTATTTAAAATTAAATGCTATAGATAAGTATGAAATTAAGTTTATACAAAAAGTAATATATAATTTAAAATTAATAAAAAAATTTAATAAATAAATAATTTTAATTATTTCAAACTTAATCCTATTAATAAAGTTGCTTAATATAGCAACAATTAAAGAATATTCTCATTTTTTTATTAATTTTAAATTATATATTACTTTTTGTATAAACTTAATTTCATACTTATCTATAGCATTTAATTTTAAATAAATCAATAATTAATATAATTAAGGTACTCTACCGCAAAACAGCTAAATTGCGGTAGAGTACCTAAAAATAGAATAAAATTAATATAATTAAATAGAAATGTACAAAGTTGATTAATTGATTATATTCACGATTATTATGCTATTTTAGCTAAATCTAAGAAAGCTTATGAACAACTAAGAATAACACCAGTGTTCAAGCGCCTTACAGTCCATAGTTTAATGGAATTGAGTTCTACTGAGGTAAACTAAAAGGTCATTACAAGAAACTGCTGCTATACCACTTGATGCATGACCTACCTATCGATACTGTAGACTTTATTAAAAGTTCAGCGAAGAGAGTAGATAATTAGCTGGCATAAAAGTGTGCTAGAGAAGGGAGAGTGAATGTATATAAATAAGTTTTGTAGTTAAGTTAATGAATATATAAGTCACATTTAAAATTCTTTAGTAGGAGCTGGCTTCTCTTTCTTTTCTTCTACTTCTTGCTTCCCTCCTCCTAAGTTTCTTCTCTTGCTACCAGCTCCAGCATCTATGTTCATTGACTCTGGAGGCTAAATATTTGAATAAAGTCTCTTGCTAACTTCATACTTTGTCTGCGACTTTCGCTCTCTGTGAAGCTTGCTCTATTCCTTCATCAAGAAGATGCCAGTACCAGATTTTTCTAAAGAGTTAAACTATAAATCTTACTTGAAATATATGGGTGCTTCTACAACTCTGAAAGCCAGCTCTCACTTATCTTGATCCCTTGTTTATCCTTATCTTCTGAAGGGATGCAGTACCTTTTCTTATGAGATTCTTGAATAATTTCTTTCAAGTAATCACCTTTAATTGTTGCAAGTATGCCAAAGAAATAGTTTCTTTCAGGCAGTTTATTTGACAACTGCTTCTTAGTAGGCAGGTACAGCGAAACCTCTGGGTCATTCATAGCATCATCATATAAGTTAGTCACTGAGATTTCTGGATAGTTTGGAATCTCTGCTAACTTTACATCTTAAGTTTTCAATGCTTTCTTCTCTTCGCAGAGTATGGCTCTTAGAAATGAAATTTTGGAACCTTCCATCGTTGGCAAGAACAAATCAACTACTTAATCAAGATGAGTTACTATGAGTTCATTACCTTGCTGCACCAGGTAGCGGTGCAAATCCTCCTTGCTTTTAAATCTCTGAATTAATTCTTGTGCTTGCACTCTTTTCATTACATCATTCATTGACTCCATCTTGTTTACAGATCTAAGAAATGATATTCAAATTTAAGTTTATTGATTTCAATTATATACCTCTGTAAAACTTACTATTAAATATGGACATCCTTTAGAAGGTCAACCTCTTAGAAGGATATGGAGAAGGTTTTGAGAACTGGTTTCAAACTTGAGAGATTGATATCAATTTCTCTTGTGTTAGTTCCATATTTTTAAATTTAAATTGGTACATACTTAATTAGGAGCAGCTCCTAAAATGCTAGTACTTTATATTAGGAGCATTAATTAAAGCTAGTACTTAATTAGGAGCACCCTAAATTTAATCATAAAATCACATAATACCTCCTTAAGCAGTACGTACTTAATTAGGTGCACCTCCTAAATCGGTAAGTACTATAATCAACTTATTATTTAAAGTAAAAATGGTTACTTCCTCACTCATATTTAGAGCTGGATCGTCTCTTAACACTCATAATTCTTCTCTAATACTCTAAGAGCTTTCCTTGAAACTTATAGGCTTGCAAAACTCTCATATAAGCGCTCAGTTATAGAGGCAGTTTTATAATTTTAAATTCAAATTTAAATATGAACGCTAACATTTTAATAAAAATAACAGCACTTCCATTAAACTAAATGAGACTTACCTTTGGCAGCAATAAAAAGTGTGAAAGCTGCGAGATGAACTCTCTTAAAGAATTACCAGAGCTATCACTTGCGGTCTCTGTTATTAAAATAGAAATTAGTAATATAAAATAAATGGCAAAAAAGTGTGTGGGAGACAGAGAGGAGGAGAAAGGCAATAATGAAATTCCTATACAGACTGATGAAGTTGATGTGTACTTTTGTGAGCTGTGAGAGAGAGATTTTGCTCATAAATCTAGCTGGCATAGACAAATGAAGTAGCATAGAGAAACCAAGCCTACTGCATACTTAAAGTACGACAAAATCGATGGGAAGTATGATTGCTTTGAGTGCCATAAGCAATACTCTCATACAAGAGACTTAAAGAAGCATCTTTTAAAAGCCCACAAGAAAGAAATAGAAGTTGAAGATTAAGACACTCAACTGAAGTTGCTCAACAAAGAAAAGCAAGGAAGCCTCTTTAAGTTGCTGAGCTTTAACAGGCAAGCGAATCAGAGTATGTGAGGATAGCACGCAACCTCTTAGCATCAGAGGTCACTAAAATCATGATTAAAATATAATACAAGAAAATACCAGTTCTTGCGTAGATAGATTTAGATACTTCTCTTTAAAGTTATCTTATTCTAGAGGACTCCTTTGATAAGAAAGTTATCAATGATCATCAATACGCATACAAGGTGTATCCCTTCAACTATCTCTTAAGTGATGATAAATATTAGATGGAGTTTACAAATGAGTATCAAGTACTCACTCAAGCAAAGTTTAAAGAGTGTAGTTACTTAATCAAGCTAGATGCTGTTCTCCTTGCCAAGGATCATGTTGCTTTCAGACTCCCACTCTATGAAATGACTCTAAGAGATTTCATAACAGATCAAAGGAATCATAAGTAATATGGATAAATAGAATTTCAGACCATACAAGGTATTAAAGAGCTTCACAAGTTAGGGTTTGTTCACAGAGATTTAAAGCCTGAGAATATTATGCAAAACTTTTCACCTGTAAGAGTGACAATTATTGACTTCAACAGAGCATTAAGGGTCGAAGTATCAAGGCTAGGAAGTGTAATGGGAACTCAAGGGTACTATCCAGAAAGAGAAGACTGGAGAGAGGGTGACTTTTAGTGGGATGCTACTCAACAAGGTGCGAGAAAGATGCTAAGCAAAGAATAAAGTAGTTTATAGACAAAACAAGAGTCTCTCAATCAATAAAACATATATCAGAATCAATAATAATAAAACCAAACTCAAGATCAGACATATCAATAGAGGAGATAGAGTTGTGGTTAAGAAAGATAAACTTTAGACCTCTCCCACATGATCCAAAAGTGAATTTTGAGTGATTAAATTAATTACATTTACTATATATTTAACATTAAAACCTATTAATAACCCAAACCCCTAACAAATTCCCTACAAACCAAAGCACTTATAAACCTCATTAAGGGATTTTGGGGTTTTGAATCCAGTAGTTCATGCACCTGTGCCGCCGAATCGCAGGCATCCTCGACTTGCAGGAGCAGAAGACTCTTAGAATCATTAATATTCTATTTTTATAATAAAATGAATTTAATAAAGACAATTTGAATCAAACCTAAAACGCAATTGATAAATAAAATAAAGAAAATTGATTTCCGTGTTTATTAAAACCCTTTAGCCTTTTTATACTAGTTCGAAAAAAAAATTATAAATTAACTTACCAATTAATTTTTTTCTTTTAGCATATATTTTTTCTTCTTCATATTATAACATCAATGATAAATCAAATTTGATCTTTATTAATTCTAATATATGCCTCATTAATTTATATTAGTGTTTTATATATTCTATTTCACTATTATTTTTGTTACCACCTGAAATAAATTTTTAATGAGTCGCTTTAAATAACCCTAATAAAAAAACGTCAGCTCCTTCACCGTGCCTGGGTCCCCCTTATAAGATGACAAAAAACGATTGACTTTAAGTCCAATCGCTAAAAATAGAGATGATCCACGCAGAAACATACGAAATGTACTCTCGAATATTGATACAGCTAATCCATTTGAAAAACTTATGCATTTTTTATACGTGTTTAAAAATTAGATAAAAAATTTAGAGTTTAAACAACATTATTATTTTCCTTTTTTTAATATTTTAAAATTAAAACGGAGATAAAGTGATTAACTTTAAATAACATCATAGTCTAGTATTGGTTCTGCAGCTCAAAAATATATATAATAACCTAATAATAATTAATCAGACAGCAATATTGAAGATCCATACTAAATTGATTTTATTTGTTATGTAATTAAATTAATTTAAATATTTCAACAATAATCCAAGTTTTTCCAATTAATATATGAACAAACCAATTGCATTATCTAATGTAAATCAAAAGAATTCATGTAATTAAAATAAACTTAATTTTTTTTAATTTTAAAGAACAGAGTCCTTAAATACAAAAGCAATTTTTATAACAATTAAAGTGAGTAGTTGTAAGACCTCATAACTCCAGCTAAAATTGAAATAAACTTTTTGTAGAAAAAACTGATAATTAATTATAATTATTGATATCTTTATTTATAAACTTTTTCCAGAGTTCCAATGGTAATCAATAATAAATAAATAATTTCTAGAATTTATAAACCCCATAACCTAAACCCTAAGCGCAGCTTAAATCATAAGACCCCTCATATATTGATAAATTAGCTTCACAATCGCCTTTAAAGCGAGAAAACGATTATTGCAGTAATACATTCGAAATTGGGAAATTAAAATCAATTAAATCGTTAATAAATCAAATTATTGGCAGTTAAAATTTTCCTATATAAATATTTCTATGTTCATTCGATAGAAAATTTAAAATTAACTGGACTTTGCTATTAGCGATAAATATATTATAGCATCTTTGGAGCGTGATTGTTCAAATTTAATTAAACTCATCAAAATTCATTAAAATGTACACTCACATTAAAGTTGAGTATTCACGCTCCAAGGATTTGATAATATAGTACCACCAATAGCAATGTCCAGCTAATTTAGAATTCTATATTAAATGAGCCTAAGATTATTTTAAGTGGACAACATTAACTGCCAATATTTTGAATTATTAATAATTTAATTTGAAATTAATTTCCCTATTTCAAATGTATTCCCACTATAATATGTTAGTCAAATTGACCGAGTTAAAATTACTAGATCTTGCCTGTAGGTTGAGATTTTGTCTGAAGAAGAGGAGAAATATTATATAAATAATTTAAATATTATTTTATAAGGAAAATTCTAAATTTACAAGTTTGCAATGATAAATTGAATTAGAATTATAGCAACTTGGAGAGAGGCTAAAGTATTGTAAAATTTAATTTTTAAAATAAAAATTAGAATTTAAGCAAACTTAGTCAGTAAGAATGATACATTTTTGAGATTTAATCTTCAAGTATTAGAAATTTAAAAAATTAAACAATAGTTAAATATTTTGGGTGTATGATCCCCGCCCACAATTCATTCAACATGCAATTTTACAATTTTACAAAATTTTATCAATTATTTAAAATTTATAAAATTATTTGATGATACTTCATGTGGCTTCTAAAAAGCAGAAAACAATTTGAGTTTTCATTTTTTTGTTAATAATAAGCATGAATAAATTAATTTAAATTAACATTATTATAGAACAATTAAGTGTAAGAATATGATGAGTATATATAGATAAATTCATAATCAAGATTTTTTTTATTAAAACATTAAATTGTTTGTCTCAAATCTCATTTAAAATGGTTTTATATATATATATATTTGGAAAAGAAAAATGATTGAATAAATTCAAAAATATATAGGCCAAAAATCTTCTTTCAAAATTCTATTTTTTAAAGCATGCCCCTCCCCTAAAAATTTCTCTCACCAAAACATATCAAGTAAGAGACAACTACAACAAACTAATTCACGACTCAGAAAAGAACATGCAAAAATTAGTATAATCCACTCAATCATTGAATTTTGTATTGACTAAAGATTCCACTAAATTGCTTAAGCAAAATGCTTCAAAAAGCAATTATACATCCAAACCCTAAAATTAATAAGATTAAAATCTTAACTATAAAGTTATTATATAGTAATAAATTGATATGAGGGAAAAAAATTAAATTTTCAATTTTTTTAACTGTATTAGTTAATCATGATTAATATTGTAGGAATACATTTGATTTGGGAAAAATAATTTAAAATAAAATAATAAAGTATGAAATTCGTGGCAGTTAACTTTTTCTGGAAACCTGGACAATATGGTACTTGTTTGAAAGAGAATTTAAAATTAGCTGGACATTACTACTGGCGGTCCCCCTCTATCGCATCGTAGGAGTGAGATAAATCGATTTTATTTTTTAGTGATTTGTTTAGTAGATTTTAATGCCAGAATTAAAGCCGAGTTATCTCGCTCCAGGGATGCGATAGAGGGGGACCGCCAGTAGTAATGTCCAGCTAATTTTAAATTCTCTTTCAAACAAGTACCATATTGTCCAGGTTTCCAGAAAGTTAACTGCCACGAATTTCATACTTTATTATTTTATTTTAAATTATTTTTCCCAAATCAAATGTATTCCTACAATATTACTCATATGTAATTGAAAAATTTCAAGAATATATGTACTGTATGTATTTTATGCACAAGAGTTACTTGGAATTTGATTTATACTCATAAATACCTGAACTATGAAAAAATATTATTAAATTCTAGTTTTCTAAATATAGTGAACAATATAAAAAGCTTTGGAAATTCTATAGTCTAGATTAAATAATAGTTTCACATTAACAAGCATAATCATAGTTTATTATTTTTAATTTTATTATTGAAAATATTAATTATTTTTTCATATTTTTTCTTAATTTAATTGTACTCCAACAATAATTTAGAGTAGAATAAAATAAAAGTTGATGAGAAGAATATAACTCCCTAAAATATTAATATATAAAATTAATATAAGCAATAGTCTCTAGAAAATTAGAAAATCTAGTCATTATCCTAAACCTCTTAGAATTCTATAAATTATTAAAAATCACAGGGTAGTAGAACAAATTCTACCCATAGTATTATAAAACATTAAGCAGACTAGGTAATGGAAGAAAATTAATTATAGAAGTCACAAATTTCTATTGAAAATGTAAGGAGGGATTAATTTGATTGATTTTTGTCAGAAATTTGCATTAATATTATAAGCTAGTTCAAATTCAAATTTTAAGATTATTAAATTACATAAAACTCCATTAAATGCAAATCAGAATTCAAGTGAAAAAGTACATTAACAGCAATTTATCAAAGAATATTTTCCATTTAATAAATATATTTAAATTATAAGCAATCTACTGCTTTTGAAGATTCATCAACTAAGTCCAGACAATCAAATATTTCTAAGGGGATATTTGATAATAAAACTAATAATAATTTTGCTTTTAATACTGCTGAAGCTGAGGATCTAATATTTTAAGAACTAAATAAAGTTTGAGATTATTATATTTTTTTAATTATTTTATAATCCTTAAATTTCTAAAATCTATCCTAGTATGAGATATCTTTTTTTATAATTCACTTTACTACTTCTACAACGCGATGCTGGCCCTGAAACTGAAGAAACTGTTCATGAGCATAATTTATTTATATTTTTCTTTCGTTGGGAGGCATGACTGGAATCCAGCAGTTCATGCACCTGTGCCGCCGAATAGCTGGCATTCTCGACTTGCAGGAACAGAAGACTCTCAGACTCATGCCTGAGTCAAGACTCGACAAATCTCACATTAAAATGAATGACTGTGGCTTCTCATGGAGCTTTTATCTTAACAAAGAAGAAAGATTTAAACTTTTACTTCTTAAATCTTAATAAAATTTATTTTAATCATATTTAGCGTTATAAACAAGAATTCAGTAAATATTTAAATAGCAAGATTGAAAATTTATTATTGTTTCATTCACTATTTATTATGAATAAATTTCACTATTTTAAAAAAGTAAACTCTGCAACCTAACTAATAGGCTTCTACAAACCTCTATTCTCTAGTGATTTAAGTATTTTTAGGATCTCCTTTTATATTGCCTTAATAGAATAAAAGTTAACAAAATTATCTTTTCTTATTTTTAATTAAAAATATCAATTTAAAAATCAGTATGCACTTGCCTTTTAATTAGATAAATTATAAACGATTAATTTTAAGTTTACTACTTTAAAATTACTAAATTTAAACAAATGATAAATTTATATAATTTTAATTATTTATATTTGGAATACTTGAAACATATCAAACGTAAAATTATTAGCATTAGGATGAATCAGAAAACTCTTTAAAATAAATCAAAACCCCAAAACCCTTTCAGTAGTTTGATTGAGTTTTTGATTGATAAAAGTAGACTATTAGTGCATACTTTATTAGGCTTTTAAAAGGGTTTATGTAGGGGTTTAATGTTTAAATATTAGTAATTTAAGTGAGTATAGCAAGTGAGCTTTTAAATATTTCACACAGACATAAGCTTAGAGTCATGTGGCAGTTTCTTATCTTTCTAAGTTGATGTTTGATTGCTTCTATTGTTTGTTAATTCTCTTAGCTTGGCTCGATAATAGTTGAGTATGCAAGTTCTCTGAGACCTCCATTTATTTTATTTTTATCGAGATATTGTTTGATTCTCTGCTTAGAATCTCTCTCACCCCTGCAGCTAAAGTAATCGTTTCTTGGCATGTCGCTCTCTATTATTATTACTGCTAGAGCCCAGATATCCCATTAAGTGTCTCCATCTCTCCAATCCTCTCTCTGGGAAATATCCAGGAGTGCCGTATACATTTCCTTGTGCAGAGGCTTGTACTCTTTGAGCTCTGTTGAAGTCATTAATATAAACTCTAAGAGGCTGAAAGTTTATCATGATGTTCTCTGGCTTTAAGTCTCTATGAACATAACCTAGCTTGTGAAGCTCTTCAATCCCCTCAAATATCTGCTGCACTATCTAGCCAATTTATCTTTGGCATCAATTGTCAGATAAGAATTCTCTGTAAGTCATTTCTATTAAAGGTAGCCTGAAGGCTACATGATCTTTACCAAGTAAAATTCCATCAAGCTAGATGATATGCCTGCACTCATCTAACTTTGCCTTTTAAAGAGCATAATACTCATTAGCATACATTTGGAACTTGTCATCAGCAAGGAAGTAATTGAATGGATATATCTTGTAAGTATATTAGTCATTTGTAATGACTCTCTTCTCTATTTTATCTTCAAGAGTGAGGTAGCTTTCTAGGCAAGAATCTAAGTCAATAATTTTTAATATGGGAATCTTCATTGCCTCTATTTTAACCATGATTTTATTGATCTCAGAGACTGGAAAGTTCTTGACTGCTTTCTTCATTTTACTTACTTCTACACTTCAACTCTTAGAGACTCTACTGGATTTCTTGATCTTCTCTTCTAGAGGAATCTATTCCCTGTAGGTTCATGAATAAAGACAAAACTTTAATTGTGCTTTTTCTTTAAGTGGACTTTGAGGTCTCTAGTATGAGAATATGGCGTCTTACAGAACTCACAGACATACTTACCATCTTTCTTTTAATGCTTGAGATATAACCTTGGCATCGTTGTGTATATCTCTCAAGTGTCTCTTATTAGTTGACTTGTAAGGGAAAACTTTATTGCATTCTTTGCATTAATAGTCAACTTTGACTGGTATTTATTAATGCTCTATGGCTGGTTGTTTAACCTCCTCCTCAATTTGCACAGCCTCTTTAATGACCTCCTACTTCATTTATACTTAAATCTCAAAGCTAGACTGGTCAAAGTTGTCATAAGTAGGCTCCCACTGAGTACAAGCGTCTCTGGTCTCTACTTTTCTTGGTTGCTGGAATTATAATTTTTATTGATTTTACCCAAGTAATGCCGCTCTTCTCAAAAAGTTAGCGCTCATTTTAGTTTGCTGATATATTTTAATATAAAATGATAAAATCTACCTTGATAAACTATAATAGTAGAGTATATGACACTCTGGTAGTTCTTTGCTGAGAGGTAAGCAAATTAAATAACCATAAAAGACTGTAAGTTGACATATTTAATGATAATTTTATACATTTTAGTAATAATACTCCTATTGAAGTTTTGTTTCTCTGAGGTCCTCCAAATCAAGTTTGAACTTAATTTGGAGGTAAAGTAATTAAACATTTTTTAATTTTATATGCTCCTAATTAAGTTTTAACCTTAAAATTTAACTCCTAATAATGTTTGAACTTAATTTGGAGGCTCTCCTAAAATAATTAAACATTATAAGGAGCAATTTAATGGAGATAGTTTGATAAAAATGGAAATCAATCTGTGAAACTTGGAGCAAGTTTTCAATGCTTCTCCGCATATCTTTTCAAGGTTGACCTCCAGTAGGTCCTCCCTATTTAGTAGTAAGATTTTAATAAACTTAGAATGGATATCCATAATTTTAAATTTCATTAAAATTTCTAGAAAGAGGAAGCTAGATGGAGTCTATGAATGATGAAATGAAGAGAATTTAATCTCAAGATTTAATAGGAAAATATCGAAGTAAAGAGGACCTTTTATAGATATTTGGTATAGCAAGGTAAGTTCTTAAGTAAGATTAATAAATCCATTATAGTTGGATTGTCCTTGCCGACTTAGGAGGGAAAAATCTCATTCTTAAAATCCTTACTGAGTGAAGGCAAAAAAGCTTTTAAGTCTAATGAAATTAGGATGATAGAGATGCCTAACTACCTTGAAATATCAGTGACAAACCTATATGTCGATGCTATGAGTGAACCAGACGTAGCTATCTACCTTCCATCAAAGCTACAGCTCTCAAATAAGTTGCCAGAGAGAAACTTCTTCTTTGGTGTTCTTGCAACTCTGAACTGAGTACTAAAATGAAGTTATTTAAGAAGCTCATAAGAAACGCTACAGCATCTCTCCTGAAGAAAAAGAGAAGCAAGGTATTAAAATAAGTGATACCTGGCTTTGGGAACTTTAAAAGCATCCTTTCATCTCAAGTAAGCTTAGCTTCTAACTTTACAGAAAAACCTGGTACTGCTATATACTTGATGAAAGAGCGCAGCAAATTAAACAGAGAGAGAAAGTCTCAAGTAAAGCATGAATTGAGTAAGAGAGTCTACAAAGATTTCTAAAAGCCGGACGAGATGAACATAGATGCAGGGGCTGGCACTAAGAGAAGAAACATGGGCCCAAGCAAGCCTTAAGAGAATGAAAAGAAAGAGAAGCCAAATCCCTTTACGGGCAAATTTAATATGTGAAATTATTCATTCGTTTAAATCTAATACTTATTATATACACAAAATCTCCCTTCTTTTGCACATACTTTAGCTTTCTCATCGCTGACTCTCTTAGCAGCACTCTTAATAAAATC
>ARYC01001144.1:0-18631 GCA_000711775.1 Oxytricha trifallax | reverse complement strand
AGCTAATACAATACTTTATTATCTAAAGTGTGAGAGTTTTTAGAACATTTTATAATAATAAAATTTCATTAAATCTTCTTGGTGAACTCTTAATATTCAGACTCATCTATGACTTTCATTGACATCAAGAGAGTACGGAGACCCTTTAATGAGGCTTTATTAAGGAAATCTTCTGTCTCCCCCAGTAGGTTTTTGTCTATTTGTTATGTATCTAATCTACTCTTAATTATACTAAACTTTAAGTAATTCTTTATATTTTTGATAATTTTAATAATATTTTCAATAGCTGATACTTTATTAGTTTCCAAACATTCCTTAATTATCTTATAAAAATAATAACTTAAAGTTTCACACTTTATCGTTTAATTAAAAATAATATATATCATAAATGTTTATCAGCACCTTTAGTGTACATTTTGATTAAGTTATCTGTAGGATCCCTGAGGATAATACTCATTCTCTTCTATCACTGTTAAACTCCATTTTCCTGTAGACAGGGTACTCGATGTCCTTCACACCTCCACCTGGTTGACTGTACTCCACTGTGATTTTAGTGTCTGTAGTCTCTTTAAAGTAAAATCCCTGATTCTTAGCGAAATCTACTAAAGTTACCTCGTCTGGAGATGGTCCTTGATAGAACACTAATTTAGTACCATCGTCTTTTGAGACTGTCTCTGGGACGCATTCATGTGCAAGTGTCAATACTTTCAGGAAATATAAATACTTTCATAGAATTGAAAACTATATCATAGACGACATTTGTTGTACAAATTAATTGTATAATTTTAAAGGAACTCCATGACCAGATCTTTCTATGTTTTGAAATGCATGCTAACTTTCCCATTTTGCGATTTAACATGATAATCTTATTCAAAATTTTGTCTTTTGTCTCCTGCCAATAGTTAATCTAATTAATCTGACTTAAAAGCATATTCAATTCCACCCTTGGTGTCTGTGCTAGTAACTTGTCTTTAGAGGCCATGCTCATCTGGTTTTTAAACTTCTAGATCCCCTGGGTTTCCATATAAAACTCCACCAACGTTCATCAATTTAAATTCCATCACATTTCTAGTTAAGGTTCCAGTTTTTATTCATATAATTATTATGTTAATGTTTAGAAATCCACTATTTAAGTACAGTTATTCTAATTCTATTGATAAAGAATATCTCTGATTTATTACTTTATATGAATTAATTAATTCAGTTTTGTCAGAAAATATGTAGTTTATCTAACCTAGTTCCTCTATAATAGATGTGGAACTGACCTTGGCATGTCTATTTCTCTCCTGCGAGAAAATCTTGACATCATTTATAATGAAATAAGCCTAAACTACCTTCACTACCTCAAGAGTGACAATAAGGGAAATAGGGAGCATAGTGTTCAAAAGTAGGAAATATGAGAAGAAACTTATCACGCCATTTGTACCCACGTTGTATTCAAATACTAGGTAATCACTAAATAAATGTAATTATCCTATTCCAGAATAATATAGACTGGTTAAATTCTTACAACTTAAATGGGCTATATTAATTCTGGAATTAATATCCAAAGAGCAATAAATGATTTTTGTTCGGTCGTTACTATTTATATGATAAATTTCTATGAATAAGCTCTGTCATCTTCGTCTCTATACCAGAAAGACCCCACAATTGCAATAATACAGCACAGAATAATTTAAGCAAGTACGATGAAAAAAACTAATCTGTTCATTTTTCTCTCAAGCTTGCTTTGTTTGAAACGCACTTCCTAACTATTCATCATTAATTTAGTGTCACTGCCTGTGAATAGGACAAATCATTTAAATGCGTTATAAAATCCCATTAGTCAATTAAGAACGAAGAATAGGAGATAAGAACAAATAAATTAAAATATAATTATTATTGGCGTAAATTAATAATGTTTGGCCTAATTATTAAAAACCATTGGCTCGATTAATTGTCTCTATAAAATAAACCAATCAGGGTGCGTAAATTTGTTTTTGGCTTAATTATATTTAATTTCAGGCAATTGTAATTATATTTCAATTAAATTGTTCTTATCTCCTAATCTTCGTTCTTAATTGACTAATGGGGTTTTAATAACGAATTATAAGCATAAATTATTTTGTTAAAAATCCTAATTAAAATGATTAATCAAATCCTAAGACCCAATCTGTATTCTTTAATGAAGAGCCTTTTAAAAGTAATTAAATTTTAATTAATTTTAAATAATTAAGTTTATTTTAATCTCAAATGATATTTTCACATATAAAAGCACATTTGTTGTTACAAAAGTAACTGATTAGCATTAAGTGAGAAATTATCTCCACAAATATTGATTTTTCCTGTATATTGATAGAGCTCAGTGTTTGGTTACTCACTGACACACTCTCCCACAAATAATATTCTGTCTGGCTCAAATGTATTCAAAATGTATTGCATAAATGATAATTAAGCCTAGTTACAGTTTAAGAAAATTAAAGGTTCAACTTAGAGAGATTTCTATGATAAAATAAAACAGAAATATCTTTCATTTTACAATATCTCTCAATTCCCTTTGGTCTACTACGCTTCTTTAGATTTTTCTCTCCATCGAGGGAGCTTGTCTAAATATAGCATATACCTTCGTTACTCGATGCCAATAGTATCAAATCAGCAGGGAACATATATCAATATTTATTACATTATGCTTAATCAGTATATTAATTATAATACTATTTGGAACATGTCACCTTCTCTAATGAGACATAAATCACCCACTTCAATTTCATCAGACCTCAGTTCTTTGAAGGCTCCGTCTCTTAAAGTATAAACTATCTGACTGTTTGTTTCTAAAATAAAATTGATTGATTAAGGAATTCGAAAAATAGGCACGTCAATTAATAAAATTGGCATCAGCAGATTGAGTCATATTAATAATTTTAAATTAATAAAATATCTAACTATTACTTTCTTATTAATATTTTAATTAAAAACTTGAACAACAATAATAATGATTCTAAGCCTTATAAACATTCTAATTAATAAATAGAAGTAAAATAGACATTAAAATATCGTAAAACTTTTCTAGTCTGATTACTGAAATAAAATTCAGTTATATAAATAGCATTTTAATTTTATTTGATAGTGAACAGGTATTCTTCGTAAGTAATGATTTATTTTAGGAATTTATTAGCATAAATTCAATCAAATATAGTTACTGCTACACTAAATTTCATAATATTTCTTTAAAATAATTTCTATAAATTTATTTATAATTAATACTTACCCTTATCGGAACGGTATCTAATGTAATCTTCAATAGCCTCTCTTAACATTCACAAATTTTTATAATTATTATAAATTTGATATAATACTATAACTTATATTGAGACTGCAACTACAAAGCAAAGTGGTGCGATGGCAGTTCCAGGGTTCAATGGAGAAATTATGCTGATGCTTTGGACGACTGCGATCATTAAGAAATATATATTGGCGAAACGTTTAAATTGCTGGAATAGGCACAAGGGGAAATAGGACCACTTAGTGTACTTAGTTGTGCGAATGTAGTTAGACTTATAGTTGAACTACACGTTTAAAAACCACATAAAAATATAAAATAATATGGAAAGTGATGAAATTCTTGAGTCGATTAATTATTTGTGAAGAATATAAATGTTTGAAGTCAAAATAGAATTAAACAAAAGAAAAAATCTTTATAATTAGGCACATTTATAACAAATTTTATTAAAATATATTCTTAAAAACCATCTATTATTTTTTGACTTTAAATTTCTAGCATTTATTAAACTAAATTCATTTATTTAAGAAGGTTAAACTGATTTAAAGAACATAAATAAAATCAAAAGTTTCTCTAATTTTAATAGTAAAAAGCTCATATTTTAATTTATAAATAAAACTGTCTTAAATTAAAGTTATTGCAAAATATTTAATCGCATAATTTTTTAGTTTTAATTTCTTATTGAGTCATTAAGATAAATAGTCCTAGTGTTTTATTTCTCCTTTGAATCCGGGCCGTAAGCTTCTTTTTAATGTTATTTTTAAATGTTTTGTTGCTACGATGCAGCCTACTGTTACTAATCAATTTAAGTATTATTTCTAATAAATATCCTATAAAACTATATATTATCTTTAAAAAATATATAAATAAGCTAATAATTTATATGAATGCTGCTTCTACTAAGCTTCACTCATTATTTAAATAAATTATATTTATTCTCTTTTATCTTATTTCCATTCTATTTTTAAATATCAGTTACTACTTAACCTGATTCTCTAAATGCCTAAAGCTAATTTTATTAAAAATTTCAAACTTCAATTATTTTGAGGAATTTGATATAAAATAAAGTGAAATTTTATGAACATCGAAAAATAATTTAACTTCATATAAGTAATATGTTTCATAATTAAACTCGAATTAATTTATGCATAATTTACTTATATATTTAAACTTAAAATTAAAATGGGAACATGCTGTACTTGTCTAAGCAAGAAATAAGAAGAAACTTTTAGATAAAAACAGACATTCGTGGCTTAATCAGACCCCTATGCTCAACCAGTGAGTATAAATTAGAATACTGACAAACCAGGATATTTGAATCAATATGGGGCTAAGTGGGTGGACTTGGTTAAAGATGAGGAGGTTAAGGGGGTAGATCTTAGTACTTTCAATAACACCACAGATTTGTTAAAGTTATAATATTAGTTGGTCTGCTTTAATTTATTTGAGTCAGCCATAATTATCAGATTCTAACTGACTTCAAGTGTAAAAGCCATTTTTAAATTTTTATAAAGGTATTTAACACAAATAGCAATTTGGAGAATCCAGTGTTTAATCCAAAATTCTTAATTTAGTATTCTTTTTTTAAAGGAATTTTATACAGATCTTAGCATATTGATATAATTTTTGGAGAATGTTTTGGCTATTTATAAAAAGAAGTTGGATTGCATTTTTATTTCTTGCTTCTTTAATGTATCCTTATTGCATTTTTATTTATTTAAAGTTGAGTTAAACACCTAATAACTTGCAAACCATCCATGCCTTAATAAAATTGAAGTTTAAATTAGAAAGTGTTACTGATATTACTGGACTCAAACATGATACTTAAATGATGTATCTTGACATCGATTATTATTAAATTATCTATATACTCTTTTTCCAAATTAAAACATATAAAAATTCGGAGTGATAGTTTATTATATGTTTTATTCATGCAATAATCCAAGTAAAACCTCCCAAGAAGAGATAGCATAAACAGTACCAGCAATAACAACCCCTTCGCAAATTAACTAGTAATTCATAATTTAACAACCAGAGCTTGGAATCCCATACATTTCGCTATTTTTAGTGATTAGCTACTCTACGTGAGATATTACTTAGAGTAGCTGCAAGAACCGCTTAGTCTCGCTATAAGAGATCCTGAAAGATTCGCAAAAATGACTTCAGGTATAACTTTGTTTCATAAATTTACTAGGAAAAATTGGATTTAATATATAAAATTATAGGGGAGATGCTTAGGAAATGTTTGATGAAGTGTTTTTCGCTGTAGTGTGTATCAATAAGAAAAACAAACTAACATTCAATTATTTAGTAAATGAGAGAGGCTAATATTGGAACTATAAAAAACTAAAGTACATAATCTTAACACTGATAGGCTTTAAGTGGATTGAAGGTCTTTAGAGTGTGATATTTGGAGATACTTTCAAAGCTAAATTTGTTTCTTATCATTTTATATAAGTTATATTTTTAATTAGATGATAAGTCAAAAAGTTAATTAATACAAATAACTATGAATAACTATCGTAGTATAAAAAGCTATATTCAGTTCATTTACTACTCAAGGAAAACTATAAATATTAGAAGAAATAATAGACCCTCTATTAGAGTCTCTCGATAAATAAAAAGATAAGACTTTAATATAAACTCTTCTAACTTAAACACTGGTGCAACAGCCATTTGTTAGTGTAGCATTTTTCAATTTAATCAAGGGTCATTATTTAAAGTACTACCCTGAAGATTAGAGAGACTAAACTTTGAAAACTATCAAATAGAATATATTTGCCAATGACATTATTCGGATGGGCAAAGACCTAAAAATTGTAGAAATAGAAAGTTTCTTAAAAGAATTAAGTATAGGATAGTAGCAGTTCACTCCTGCACTTTTCAGACAATTTACGAATTTCTTAAAAGATGGCCTAACAAACCGCCCCCTTGAATTCGATAGATATTACTTAGAAATCCTTAATAAATGCAGAAATGGTACAAAACCCTAAATAGAGCAGGAACTTAATAAGCTAGATGGGAAAGCTTTCAATCGATGCAGAGGGCAGCCTTAAATTCAAATTGAATTGCTGAAGTCTGATTAGTATTCCACAATTATTGATACTTTAAAATGGGGGCCACTCTTGACCAGTTATGGCTACTTTAGCTATGAAAACTTCTATATGCTGCTTGATAGATATAGATTTCTTTTATTTACTTATTATGATTTAATTATTTCAATTTATAATATCACGGGTAATAATACAATTAAAATATCATTAAAAAATAGCATAATTTTATTATAATTTTTAATAAAGATTTAATTTAAGCAAAGAACTTCATTTAGACCCAGACGACGACAGTGGTGAAGATACAGCAGCTTAGAAAGATGAATTAATTTTATTTAAAATGGCTATACATAAAAGAAGTTTTGAACCTTTACATTTACTATTATCGCCCAGTTTGAATTTCTTGATTAACACAGCACACATTTACTCAATTTGCAATATCATGAAAGCAGAAGAATGGTATGATGGACTAAGCTTCATTATCCTAATAAAGTTACTATTTCATATATAAAAAATATTTTAAATTTTCATATTAATATGCCAATTAATAATGATCCAACACAAATTCACAAGAACTTTATTCAATACACTTAAAATAGAGGCTTTTGAAACAAAATAAACTCTTATAAAAGGTTTTCACTACCCTCTTTAAATAACCACAGATTTTGGAATTACAAGTGGTAAACCTAAAATTTAGGCAAAAAATGATTTAATATTGAAACTTAATTTCCCACTATGCAATAAGCCCTACAGTATTCACTTGATGATCTATATACTCAAATAGTTTATATTAAGTATATCGATTATAAAGGTGTTAACATTTTTAATTGCAATTTGTTAAGTTATTTCATTTCATTTTATGAATAAAGCTTTAATATATCAAAATAAAGTGAATATGAATTTGATTTTGCTTTTTAAATAATTTTAAATTAAGTTTATAATATATACTCAATAACTACGATTTTTTAGATGAATAAATCCAAAAAGATTTGCTATCGTTAGTTCGTACTTGCAATGAATCAATAGATGAATTTGACTGTATGTGGTGGCTCAATGACTAACGTAAAAATGTCCCAAGTCTCATCATTCACATATTTATATTGAATTATTCATTTTATATTGTACTTCTTGTTCAGTTCAAATTTATTAAGATTGTTAAAGAATTCATGGTGAGAGCTCTAGATTAAGACAACAGTGTAATATAAAGAACATTAAGAATAGAATTCGAGAAATTCTTCTATAATATTAATTTTAAAATCCTCCATTATGTTATTTATGAGAAAAATGAATTAATGTACACAAATTATACACTAATAGTTTTAATAAGTTATAGTTAGTGAGGTCATGCGTGGGATTTTAACAATTAGAGGATGAAGCTGATTTCAATGAATAAGGAAGATCGGTCAACAGAAATATGTTAAGACAAGGAAGTATAGTATGATCTTCTATAAGACAACTTTATATTTATCGAAATTATGAATAATAAAATAATACTTCAAAATAATTTAATTATTTCATGTTTATATGCAATAATATAATAGAACTTACAAATTTATCAATATTAATTATGAATATTAGCTGTAACCTTCAGTTTAAATAATTGTAGAAAAATAATTGAACTAAATTATGATAAATTATTGTATTACAAAAGTATAAATAAGTTAAAGGAATTGAATTCAAATTTAAATTATTTGAATGGAAAATTAATTAATTGAAGTGTTTTAGTTATTGCGGAAAAAAAGCCTACCTCCACAGAGATTCGAACTCTGACTAAAGGATTTAGAGTCCCATGTGCTACCCTTACACCATGGAGGTTCAACTGCACTTTTACACTCTCTTTGTTCTTATATGGGTAGTTGATATCAAAAATTGGATATAAAACTATCTTTAAGGTCGATTACTTTAGAGATTTTCAAAACTATGATATAGTTAAGACCATAAATTAGTGAATCAAATTTTGAGATTATGAATTTTAGGTTTAAATTATTCATATATCAAGATAGTCTCAACAGTTAACTTTCATTTAAGTAGAAATTTAATGATAATTGTTATTACATAAATGATATACTAAGTTTATTTCAAAATTATTATTTGAAATAAGCCTAAGTATCTTCATTTATTTCCACATCCTGGTGATTGTTAGACTTTCTGTTTTATGAAATAGCAACTCTAAGCTTAGATGCCTTGGATACTTGTTAATTAGATTTATATTTCTTAAAATAAAACAGTAATTTTTATATCATAATTATTTTAGATGATGGAACAAAATTGTTTGAAACGCCAACTCTATTAATGACTACTTAGCTACCACTTTAACTTCCACTTCTTTGCTTTATTTTAGCTGCTATATTCAAATTGTTATAAATTTATAAATTTAGAGATGATTGTATTATGTTTCATATTAACCTTTTGTGAGACTTACGAGAATTATCAGAGTACATTGATTCCTATTGACCTCCAATTTCATTCATAAATCTTCTTTGTTTTAATTAAATCAAGTCTCTTAATAGCATTCATGTATAAGTTATAACGCTTTTTCTTTTCAATTATACTTAGGATTAGTATTTATTTACAAATTAGACTTTGTAATCTGGCATATTCTAACTTGTAAAGCCCTCATCCCACTAAATTATCATAATTTATAATGAATTGATTTAATATGATACAGGTAGCGGCGCTCTCATTTTCTATAGATTCACGTCGACTGAAGTATTTTAAATCTATATTCTTCATTTTTAAATGACAATCCTATAGTTCTATTATGATTAAATTCATGGAAAACTTGCAGAATTTAAACCCAAAGATTGTCTGTCCAATAATCGCTAAAGAAATACAGGACTTTACTAAAGAGCATTCTTTAGTTTAAAGAGTAGAAGTTGCTATAAGAGCGAGAGAGGAATTATTAAAAATAAGAGAAAAAATTTATTTTAAAATGGAAAAACAAATTAATCAACTTTTTAGAATACTAATTATAATAATCAAAAATTATGAATTAAAAGAACTTTACCTTGTTTAATAACTCTTCTTAAGATAATCGAACAATTCCTTCTTTATTCAGTTCTCTATAAAAAATCTTACTTTGATATATTTATGGAACTTAAATTCTATGTGCGTGTAGCCGTTCTATCAGCACTGATCTCTATAAGATTCTATTTTTAATTATTAATTTTATTTTAATTTATCGATTTCCTTTTATAATTTGTAAATGCATCAAGCAAATCGATATGACTTCCATGAATGATTTTGGAGCAACAACAATTGATTCTTAATAGGAGGAAAATACAAATCCAACACCAAGCTAACAAATTAAGGATAAACTCAATCATGTAAAAAAACATAAAACTCTTCATAATTTGTTTATAGTTAGCAGCTCAATTGACAAATTTGAGACATCTTTCCATATACACTGTAGAATAGATAGCTCAATGGAGAGATCAATTACGATATCTCGCTCTACTAAATTCTTAGAACAAAGCCATTAAAAAACACAAATTACTTCCCTCAGCACAGATCCCTTATTTGACTAGCTAGGGCATTAACTATCTTGTAAAAATGAAGACAGACACCAATCACTTTTGCACATTGAGCATTGCTAAATATTTCAATTTTTCTGAGAGTTCTAGAGTCGACCCATTTTTAATTAGTTGCAGTTTGTAGTAGAAATCTTAATTAGCTGCTGGAATAAAAAGAGATACTTTGATTACAAATTTCTAAGAGCAATCATTAATAATCAATATTAGTTATTAAATTTAATAAAGAATGTGTTATTTAAATGTAAGAGAGATATAACAATGTTAACTATAATTTTTAGTAAGTAAGGGAAGATCAATAAAACAAATGATGACAAGATTATACTATTAGTACCAGACAATTTAATGAGTAAAGCTAGATTTATTATTCCTTACTATTTTTTCAATATTTAGTGAGGAAGTAATTCTGATGGAAAGAGGAGACTTGCGACCAGCTGTTTCATCGCAAAGTGTAAAACTAAAATTAGGAAATAATCGCTAATTATGGAATCATTTATAAATTTAAGAAAATAGATAACGATTCAAAACCTGCAGACAGACCTTAGGAGTTAGCATCAATTTAAGAACCAGAATAAGTAAATTTCAAACTTGAGCCTCTTGGGTTAAAAGAATCTGAGTTCCCGTTAATGATGAAAAATTATATGAATTTAAACATTAATCTTTCTATGATTGTGATTTACTCGTACAAAAACAAGACAAAAATTATCAAGAGTTAACAACTATAATTTGTAGCAAGCTCTAACTTAAGTCATGTTAATATTGTTATTATAATGTTGATTGTTCAAATATAAGAGTTGAGATTTATAAAAAATTCTTAAAATGAGGCATCTGGGAAAATCTAAGCAGATCCAGATATTAAAAATGCTTTCACCAAATGTGGCTTCAAATGGAAGACGCTTAGCAATGATCCAGTTACAATATTATCAAATCTACTCAAATAATTTCAAGTTATGCAGGCAAATAGACCTCCAAATGGATTTTATATGATTTGATAAATATTATAAAGCTCATAGAAACATAAAGAGTGGTTAAGAGCCTATAACTATTAAAGCTGGAATGATAATGAAATTAGAGAAACAAGACCCAGATAATTAAAACGACTACGATGGAGACATGAAAGAGCCAACAGAAGCATGTTTGATTTCTTGTTTACTGGGCGGACTTAAATAGTACAAAGAGGAGAAAAACGTTGTTGAGAAATTCTAAACATTAAATTCTGATAAGAGAGATGAGGGAGTTTAGAAAATTATGGGTTTAGCTGAATATGATAAAGAATAGTTGGTTGAATTATCAAAAAGATTTGGACAAAATATTCTATGAAAATTATGAAGACATTTAAAAAATACTTACATCTTAAGGGCTTAATTTGCAAAATAGAGATCTTCAAGGAAGTTATCTTGCATCAATTTTAAGTTTGGTATCTTCTTAAAATCTTAAGAAAGTACAAGTATAAATCTTGATAATGGCTTCTATTATTAAAGAGTGAAGTCTAAGTAAATCATGAGAGTCTCCTATATTGAAAAGTAGACAAAACTTTAAAAAGGTACAGATTTGGTAATTATTCCAACAGACGATGAGAAACTAAAAATAATCATTATACCCTAAGCAGTGATTTCTGATAACTGTGAGAACTTAATGATTGAAGTCTAGCATATTTTAAAGAATTGCGAAATTAAAATCCAATAAAGCATGATAATTTTCTAATTTTAAGGATTAATAGGAACTTACAATTTATTTTTTAAAAAGATTTAGTAATTATTTCCTGTCTCTCTCAAAATTTATTTAACTTTATAGACATTGTAATTTTTAAAATATCTATATTGAAGATCTTAGTATATAGGATTTAATCAGAATATTATTGAGCTTAAATTCGATGAATAAAAATAAATTGAAAAATAAAAACGATCAAGAAGGTTTAAATTTAATAAACCAATTTTATATAGTTCATTAAATTTTATAATTTTTATATAACCATCTTTTTTTCAATGAATTCTATAATTAAATAAGAGTAAGAATAACCTGTTTATTGAAAGTAACATATAAATCATTATGTACAATTGTAATTTAAAATATATTTTTACTTCAAATAAAGAATATTTAAAAGCAATAATAATAATAGTTTTAAATTTACATCATCAAAAAACAGTTTATTTGTTTTAAATATCCAAAGCTAAATCAGATGAAGTTCTGATTCCTTCGTTCAAAATTGAAATAAATATGGAATACAAAGATTTCAATGGTGTTAAAATTGACGACCAAAACCTAATTAAAGATTGTCAAAAAGTCATTTCTATAGAGACAAGTAAAATCTGATATTATTATATTAAATTTATTTCATGCAAGCGCAGGACTTAAATTCGATATCAATCAGTCAAAATAGTAAAAAAATCGTCAATATACAAATTCTTAAATATACAGAAACATATATTATACTTACTTAAAACATTTTTTATTATATTTATTAGAAATATGCTAGATTAAAAATAAAATAATATATTATTATGAATTTATTTTAAAAATATTTTATATTTTTGAGATTTCAGCTATTTATTTATTTTGAAATTTTTTATTTATATATTTAAATATGTTTATTTATTTTCGATTATAGAAATGAAGTTTGTTTTTAACCTATATTATGTTTAATTTATTTATAAGTAAAAACATGAATAATTTAAAAATTTTTAACTAATAAAAGTAACAAACCTTTAAAATAAAAAAATTCAATGTATAAAATAATTAATTTTTCTAAAATATAAGGAGTGAATAAATTACATTTCATAATGACAGAAAAGTAATTAGATAAATAAAGTAAATTTTTAAATATTATAATTAAATTATTTTAATAAATAAAACCCCATGAATTTTTTAAGAATTAAGATAAGGGGTTACAATTGATTAATTAAGAATTATTATTATATTGGCGTAAATTTAATCTATTTAGACTAATAATTAAAGCCATTGGCTCGTATTATTTTCCATTTAAAATAAACCAATCAGGGTGTGAATATTATCTTTTACGCTATTTTTAATTGATTTTAGCCAATAAAATAATAATTCTTAATTAATCAATTGTACCCCCTTATCTCAATTCTTAAAAAATTCATGGGGTTTTATAATAGAAATGGGCGCAAGTAGTAAAGGAGTTATATTGCTACTTGCCCATTTAATATAATTAAATAAAAATTAAGTAATTTATAAAAAATAATTATAATTATTTATTGAGATCATTTATTTATAACTTTTTTTATTTTAAGATTTTATACATCGACGATTTTTCACTATTTACTATAGGTCCTAGTCTGCAATACATTTTTTATTTATTATAGGTAAGAAATAATTATTTAATCCTTTATATTCATTATAGCTTTAAGTGACGCTGAACTAGAGGAATAAATCGATAATCTGCCTCTTTTAGTTGCCAAACAAATATATATATATATATGTTTGATGTGTTGTAAATAAGATAAATATTGCTAAAAATCTAAATGAAAATTAAATTTATATGTGTATTATGTTCAGGACTTGATCCAGTTTTATTTATTGACTTTGGCAAATAAAAATTTATTTCAAAAATTGTTTACCTATGATAAATGGCTGGTCCAATATGTATTGCTTGTAAATTTTATATTTTTCCTTCGCTTGACTGCTTTCCTTTGCTTGTTTTTTATATTTATTTATTGATTGATATAAAAAATTGGCTATAAAGCCATTATGTTAGATGAAATCAAAAGGAGGCCATCTCGCCACCAAACTTAAATATATAATATCATTAAAATTAATAATTTTCAGTGATCATTGATCTTTATGCAGAAAATTGAACTTCTTTTGAAAGACTATCAGCTAAATTAATTAGTATCGCCAATTTTATGAGCTTGGTCAAAACCTATTCCATTTAAGGTGTTTTAATTTATAATTTTACTTATAACTTGAGCTCTTTTTCCGGTAACTGTATCATAAATTCACTTTTCAATAATAATCAAGCCTCATCCTTTTGATGATAAATTTCAACTTTATGCATTAATAAATACAATGTTATTTGCAATCAACATACTTCCAAATATAATCCATGACTTATATTAATAAAAATTCTACAAATAGCTGAAGTTTTTGGTACTGACATGTCTTATGAAGGCTCTCTATTCATTTTACATCGTGTGGTCAATGTTGAATATTGCAATACCCTCTTATTAATTAGTTTTTTCGTTTATTAGCTTAAGGTAGTGTCTCTCGTAACCGTTGTCTTGTTTTAATAGTAATTAAAAAAAGGATTTATCCATATTTACTCTAATATTTAAGAAATAATAATTTAAGACCATTTACTATTTATATTAGAAAGATTGAAGCATTCTTATATCTAGAGAACTCATATAATTTTTCAATGATTTTTAAAATAAATTTTAGATATCTATTTTCTTTACCTCCTCTTAAGTTATTAAATATTTTAAGCAAGATAAAACTCTATAAAATATTTTAATAATTATTTCTTAATATTATTATTTTATTTAAGCTTTCTATATCGCAGGTTATTTTTCAGCTTATTTTAGTACCTAAACTTAAGCTTATTCCTAAACCTTTTCATTTCTAAGGCTTTCTTATGGTTTCTCACTTATATGGCTCTCTAATTTTTAAACTTAGCTGAAATCTATCTTTTGAGGGGCAATCACTTGCTAATCAATTTTCACTTCATCATCATCTACAGGGAGGGAATATTGCAATATTATGTATTAAATAACAGAATCTAATATTAGTATATAGTAAAGAAAAGAATTATAATAAGCATATCTATTAGTTACTATTAAATAGTTTGATTGCTCGTGTTGTGGTTTTTAATGTTTTTCTTATTCTTTTTTAGCATGAGTTTGCTAAACTGTGTTTACATGCTGTTATTGATTCTAAGCATAATAAATAAAGATTAAAAACTTTTCTAAATATAATCGACTTACTTTTTTAAAACACCAATTTATAAAATCATTAAAAATATTTTAAAAATAGCAAGGATACGTTTTTATGAGGGAATAGTTGGAATACCAGACTTGTTCATATAATAATTTAATATTGTATTTATTATTTGATTTTTTAAAAAAGGGAAATAATTATTTTGTTATTAAGATCAGAATGGTTTTGGTGTGAGTTAGCATGCTTTTATAGATCAACTTTACTATTATTAAATTGATATACATTTATAATTTTACTATCAAATTTAATAATTAAACACATTTCTTTTATACTTTTCCTAACAATATTATTGTTAGAATTTTTATTAATCTGCTAATGTTATTGTTGCTAAATCTGTTGAGGATTTATTCTGGGTTAATGCTGATTTTCCTTCTCCTCGGTTTGTGATAGGTATTATTGTTAGTTGGGTTTTAATGAGATCATCTTCTAGTCTGAGTTTTACTATTGATTCACCTGTCTAACACTTTGTGATGAAATAATATATTAAATAATTAATGGTAAAATTCAGATTTCTATGTTATTATATCTATTTAGAAAGAATCTGATATATAAAAAAGTGATTCTATTTATAATACAAAGTAAGATGAATTTTTCCTCACTAATTATAAAAAGATGATTACATAATTGGAAAACTTACCAAGCTCTAGCTTTAAATATCAAACTATAAAACTATTTAAATATAAATTAATTGCTCTTATACCACTTCCAGCAGCTAATTTACCAAAAAATATATAAATTTTTATTTAAACGCCATTTGATTGTCATATATTTAAATGAATTAAGACAATAAAATTCAAAGAAAAACTTACAAAATAAAACAGTTAATAATAATTTTAAATATATTTCATTGTCAAGATTATTCAATTTTTAATTAATAAAAATATTGTTGCTATTTAAAACCGTTAATAATAATTTTATCAAATTGCTTATATTTATATATATATTATTAAGATGTAATAAATGAATGCATAAAACATGAACGAGTATCAGCCTCATTCTCAAATTTAAAATCACCCCCAAAACCCCCACGCAAACAGCAACTTTGCGAATCACAGTCCACATTAAAACTAGCAAATTTAGCAATAACAGCCAATAATGTAAGGCAAGATGCATCCATCGCAAAGTCATTAGGTGAATAGCAATTAAAATCATGCAGCAGCTGCTAATAGTATTCATTAACAGTATAATGTTGGCCTGTAATAGTCAATATTTAAATAAAATATCAGTTGTAAAAATACTGAAATTCATTCAAATAATTAGAAAAATAACTGTTTATAATATTAAATAATAGTAACAGTAACTTCCTTCATAGTAACAATAGCATTAAAATAGCAATTTCTTAACTATAAATAATTTGGTAAAATATTAGGAATATTGATTTATTAAATCGACCTGAATATATGATAGCTTAATTCGTATTTGGGGATAGAAAATTATAGTTTATATAAAAAGCCTATGTAAAATTAATCTTTTAGAGAGATTGAAATATCATTTACAAATTTTATTCTAATCATATCCAAAATAGAAAACATCATGATTTTTTCTTTTCATTTTCATTAACATAGATTCTCATATTAGCCAAAAATTAACTGCTTTTTAACTTAATAAAACCAATAAAAGTTGCCAAATTATAACAGTATTTCTTTAAATAATTGCATGGAAGGCAAACAATCAAATGAATCATTTAAATCACGACAACTCTGATAAAACATCAGTCGACTTTGTATCTCATAAAATTCCTAATGTTACAGAAAATTAATTCTCATTATATTATATTTTAGATTAGTTTATTTATCCCATAAATTATTAATCTACCTGTATCAAGGCACAAGAAAAAAAGAGTAAGTTTATTCGATTTGATTTTTGCAATCAATCCATTAAATTCTAACAAATTAATTTTCATGTAATAACTCAACATTGAAAATTTTTGTAAAAAAATAAACTTATCTCTTTTTGCTTAACTATTAGTTATAAACATTTTATTCTTTAGATTTAAGTCAATGCAGGTTCAGGTAGCAACGGAAGAGACTGGGATGAAATAATGTTATATGAATATTAATTTATATTTATTCATTTCTAAATACTATTGAATAAATTATATTAAAAGAAAAAATATATATTAATTTTTTAGTTGAGAAAATGTTTATAACATATTACAAAGTATATGAGGATAAGTATTGTCAGGGATATATTGGTATCTTAAAAAAGAAAATAACATAAACTTTAGAAATATTTTAAGAGACCTGGAGGCATTAGACCAGCAAGAAGATTTATGATTTTTATATTATGACAATTTATGTATAAAATCTAAATATTTTAAATATAAACAAATATTTTTAACTTAGGCTTATTTGATAAATGAGCTCTAGAAAATATGGAATCACTACTAGATACCGAATTGGCATAGGTAAATAAAAAATGCTGTTAATTGTTTTAGGATTAAATTCATCGGATAAATATTAAAATTTATATTTATATCACATTTAACTTTCATTTAGAGTGTCAATTTAGACACACGATTCCTACAATTATTATAAAATATCCTAAGAAACTAGGGAAATGTATATATCATGTTTTAAAGATATGATAGTACAGATAGTTAGCTTGACTTATAAATTTTATGTATATCTTTTGTAAATTTAAATTCCTAAATTAATATAAACAATTATAATTAAATTATAAATTTTGGGAATCCAAAAATTTTATTCTTGTATTCAATTCTTATAGGTATTTGCCTATATGAAAATTTCAGTTATTTTCTCACCACTTTATTAATTAAAAATTGCATTATTTTTTCAACCCTTTGTATAATTATAAAATGAGTCAGGTCACTCCACAACAACGTAGTTCATTCCACACAGGCAAGAACTTGCTTTCATATTCACTGGTTGGTCTCTATTTCTATCTGTTCAACAGATCCAGCAATCAAAACCCCAAAACCCCTTAATGAGGTTTATAAGTGCTTTGATTTGTAGGGAATTTGTTAGGGGTTGGGGTTATTAATAGGTTTTAATGTGAAATTTATAGTAAATGTATTTAATTTAATCACTCAAAATGCACCTTAGGATCATGTGGAAGAGGTCTGAAGTTTATCTTACTTAACCACAACTCTATCTACTCTATTGATATATCTGATCTTGAGTTTGGTTTTATTATTATTGACTCTGCCATTTGGTTCATTGATTAAAACACTCTTGTTTTCTCAATAAATTGCTTTATTCTTTGCCTTGCATCCTTCTCGCACCTTGTAGAGTAGTAATCGCTGAGAGGCATATCACACTCTATTATAATTGCTGCTAAAGCCCACACATCCCACTGTTAGTCTCCATCTTTCCAGTCTTCCCTTTCCGGATTATATCCTGGAGTTCCCATTACACTTCCAAGCCTTGATACTTCCACTCTTAAGGCTCTGTTGAAATCAATAATTGTTACTTTTACTGGTGAAAAGTTCAAACATTATATTCTCAGGCTTGAGATCTCTGTGAACAAAGCCTAACTTATGAAGCTCTTTGATACCTTGTATAGCTTAGGTTGATATAAATGCAAGCTTTCTATGATTTCTTTGATCAGTTATGAAATCTCTGAGTGTCATTTCAAAGAGTGGTAGTCTGAAAGCTACATGAACTTGGGCAAGGAGAACAGCATCTAGCTTTATTAAGT
This sequence comes from Oxytricha trifallax, assembly GCA_000711775.1. Taxonomy (NCBI): domain Eukaryota; phylum Ciliophora; class Spirotrichea; order Sporadotrichida; family Oxytrichidae; genus Oxytricha; species Oxytricha trifallax. The sequence continues at coordinate 176 of ARYC01001144.1, read as the reverse complement.
ATTTGCACTCTTTAAACTTAGACTGAGTGAGTACTTAATACTCATTAGTAAACTCCATTTAATATTTATCATCACTAAGGAGATAATTAAAAGGATATACCTTGTAAGCATACTGATGATCCTTAATAACTTTCTTGTCATAGGAGTCCTCTAGAATTAGGTAGCTTTAGAGAGAA